>PVKU01000224.1:438184-619137 GCA_004027475.1 Anoura caudifer
TTTTTTTTTTTTTTTTTTTTTTTTTTTTTTTTTTTTTTTTTTTTTTTTTTTTTTTTTTTTTTTTTTTTTTTTTTTTTTTTTTTTTTTTTTTTTTTTTTTTTTTTTTTTTTTTTTTTTTTTTTTTTTTTTTTTTTTTTTTTTTTTTTTTTTTTTTTTTTTTTTTTTTTTTTTTTTTTTTTTTTTGAATTCTTGTTTCTTCTTGCTGTTCTGGGTGAATGATTATTTCTTACTTATGTTCCAAATTATTGATTTGAATCCCAGATTCCTCCTCTTCACTATTGGTTTCCTATAGGTTTTTCCTATAGGTTTTCTTTATTTCACTTCATGTAAACTTCATTTCTTCCTTTATGTTGTGCCTGTACTCCTTTAGCATCCTGATCACCATTGCTTTGAACTCTGAATCTGATAAGCAAGTTATCTCCATTTGGTTTCGTTCTTTTTCTGGGGCTTTGCTCTGTTCTTTCATTTGGGCCATATTTCTTTGTCTCCTCAATTTGGCAGCCTCCCTATGTTTATTTCTGTGTATTTGGTAGGGCTACTTTGACTCCTCGTCTTAGTAGTGTGGCCTATTGTAGAAAAGGCACCTGCAGATTATGTGAAGCAGAGCCTTAGGTAATTGCCAGGGGGAGGCAACCTGCTTCACTGTTTTGTGGTTCTGTGTGGGGGGAAGGCTTGGAGAGGGAACAGTCCCATTGCCTGATTTCTGAAGGTTTGCTTGTTACTCACCCCATTTCTGGTTACTTCACCCTCTTCCCATATGTGATTGGAGCCCTTCCAGCTATTGCCCTGGTGCTAAATCCCAGAGTGGATTGGTTCGCATACGTTCTAAGACTATGCGGGACCTTTAAATGGAGTCTCCTGAAAATCTGGCAGTTTCTTCCACTGCCCTAACCCCCACTGCTTTTTACAACCAGAAGTTATGGGGATTTATCTTCCTGACACTAGAACCCTGGACTGTACAGTCTGGCTTGGGGCTGGGATCACTAGTTCCCAAGGTATCTCTCCTGATTTTTATCCACTGCACATGAATGTGGGACTGCCCATGCCCATCCCGCCCCGCCCCCGCACCTCTCCATGCCACACCGCATCTCCTCGTTTTCCACCCGTGTCGGCATCTCTGCATCTCCTACCTGCCCGGATGAATGTGGCTTCTTTAAATCTTTGGTTGTCAACTTCCATACAGTTCGATTTTCTGACAGTTCTGGCTGTTATTTGTTTTGAGGTTTAGTTGTAATTCTCTCTGTGGTCATGTGAGGAGGTGAAGCGTGTCTACCTACACCTCCATCTCAACTAGAATTTCTGCACCTGTGCTTCTGAGTGCACATCTCCACTTTTAATTTTAGATAAGGAACCCCTTTGCACAGTTTCATGGCCTTTGTCACATAACGATATTTCATGGATGCCTTTCCATGGCCGGAAAAGTTGTTTCTCATCATCACTTTCAAAGGCTGCAGCACATACAATTCTAGAGGCTCACAGTACCTACTGCCACTATTTTGGGTGAGTCAGGAGGGACCTTTCTAATATGACTCCACAGTGGGCAGTGGCCTCTGAGTCACATCAAACCCCAATGCTCTGGCACAGAAGAGAGTCCTGTTTGTTTCCTACACCTCAAAGCAAGCCCTAAGCATCCATGTGGGAGGTGAGGAACCTTTTCTTCCACCTGGGACCTGTTTCGAGAGAGGTGAGCGTAACAGGGCCCTGTAACAGACATCAGTACCCTCCCTCTCATTCTTAATTTGAAAACCAGGTGTCACCAAAATGGAATTCAAGCTAGAGGAACATGTGGGGGTTTCCTCACAGGTGTCTTCGGATTATAGCGTCTCACTCCTACAGGTCTCACAGGGCTGGCTGTAGGACTGTCACCCAGCCAGGGGTCACTCGTGCCTTCTAGTCCCCTGACATCTAGCCCTGGACGTGCACACAGGCCCAGTCCCAAAGAAGCCCTTTCCCGCCATGGGAAAGCCAGGCCCCTCCAGGGCTTCCTACACAACCCTAATGGGAAGGTGTCTCGCTAAGTCTCCACGGTTTTCTGGGGCAAAGATGGAGCCTGCAGCAAGCTCCCCGAGAAGGGGGACTTTTCCTTGGAGAGCACCTTCATTCCGCTGCTCTGGGCTTGGCAGTCTACGTCTGTCTGCAAAGCTCTATGTGACCCTGTGTGCTTAAGTGCAACTCTGGGCTTTGGCTGGACTCCCTCGCTGTTTGTTTTACAAACTCCTACTTATAGTCTCAAATTAGGCTCATTAAAAAGCCAGCTCCCCATGGGGCTATAAACGTCACACAGACAAGCAGAGAGTGAGTTTATGAGGCTGGCGTGTGATCTGCCCACCAAGACGGCATTGGACCCAGTGGAAACAGTGAATCAGCCTGTTTGAGCAAAGTCCCTTTCGCCAGCCTCCCTCCCCAATCAAAGCTGCATGGGCAACAGGCCAGACAACAGGCAGACAGTGGATGTCCTTCCAAGACAGCTGGGCTGGGTCTCTCTTGGATGTGAGCTGCACAACTGATAGAGGAGGAAGGCTCGCTGCCGCCGTGAAATCCTCTACTCCCCTCAGCCTTTTTCCACTTTATTTGAAGCACCCCAGTTGTATTTACATTTCCCCCCATAATCATCACTATAAGCAGAGGCGGCTGCCAATACAAGCCCCGTGCACACACACACACATTCACACACACACTCGCACACTCATGCCTTGAGCAGATTAATCTTATTTTTCTAGGGGGTGTTTCTGCTGCCTGGGTGGCCTCGGAATTGTCACCTCTGCTTTGTAGCCTATGTCTGCGGGAGGGGGCATGCGTGGTATGTGGGAGACTGGGAGGAGCGCAGTGCGCAGAACAGCGGTCTCGGTCTCTCACTCCCCAGCACGGCTCATTGCCCCAGATTACACTAAGGCTGAAACAATGCGTCACCTCGGAGATCTTACTATCTACCCCACCCGAGCCACCTGCCAGATGGCAAAGGTGAAAATCAAAATCTTTTAGCCTTCTTGGCAAAGTTTCATAAGATAACTTTTCCATTGAAGGGCTTTATTAAAACACACACAGATAACACTTCTCCTACCCCTGCCCCGACTAATAAACAAGAACACACCATTTACATATAGCCAAGGTGGGGCTCCAGACACTACACAGCCTCCGACTGCATCCATGCTTATCCACAGTCCATCTTTAATACGGTGCACCCGAGTTATCTGCATTGACCACATAACCCCCCAATACCCGCAGCACCATCTGGTTGTGGCTCTGACGCTCCCACACAGCACCCTACAGTGGTTATCTGAGGACACAGTCCCAGTGACCATGAACTCACTTCCTCCTCAGAGCCCACGTGCAGCTCCAACTGGTAGAAAGTTCTTATTTAATCCAATGCTGTCTTGTTGTAGCTTCTGCCCCCTGTCCTGTGTCC
Organism: Anoura caudifer; assembly: GCA_004027475.1. Lineage (NCBI taxonomy): Eukaryota > Metazoa > Chordata > Mammalia > Chiroptera > Phyllostomidae > Anoura > Anoura caudifer. Next base: position 441,591 of record PVKU01000224.1, read on the forward strand.
ACAGAAGCAAACCTAGCCACCTTCTCACTGTGGGGCCTCTACCTCCATCACAGGTTCCTCATTTTTCCCAGCTCCATCCATATTAAATCCGGAGCCCAGGACTCACGTACAACTCCTGACTATGTCCTGTGTGTGTGTGTGTGTGTGTGTGTGTGTGTGTGTGTGTGTGTGCCTGTCCTATTTCAGAAGAGGAGAGGATGATCCACAGCCCTCTTTCTGAATTCTGAAATGCTCATGCTTGTAGCCACAATTTTGGTGGCTTCCCCCATCTTTGTCCCTCCCCTTTCTTCCCAGTGACTGGTCACTGCCCTTTTCCCAGTGGCTCCTCTGTGTCCACAGCAGAGTGACTATGAGCATAAATAAGCTTGTGAGCTGGGCAGAGCCAGCCTCAAATCCTGGCTCCACCATTACTTGCTGTGTGCTCCCGAACATGTGACACCCTGTCTGAGTCTCAGTTTACAGGTGGGAATCTGTAAAATGGGACAACACCCACTCTCAGAGAGTGAGAGTGAGGATCAACTGAGACAACACAAATGTGAGCTCTGGGCAGTGTCGGGCACAGAGTGGGCACACAATAGACAGAGAGGTGTCCTTGTCTGTGCCATTGTCCCCAAAGGCTCATTGTGATCTCTTAACACCTTGCCCTGGGGTGTTCTCCCAGCATATGTGGGACCCAAGCACTATTGACAAGCTTTCACCAGGGGGCTAGCTTATGAAGAGCAGCAGCTACAGTTATCATCTTCCTCCTTCCTTCTGCCAGCTCTCCAGGTCCAAGAACTTGAGAGATGCTCAGTGGGTATGAAAAACCCATGTTCAAAACTACAGATTCATTCTAGCTTCAATCCTTCATAAAAAAACTGGACACTCTCAATAGTACAGCAAACCAAATAAATGGCTCTGGTTTCAGATGGTGTTGCAAGTTAAAGGGGAAAAAGACCCGTAACTGTGACACCTGTCTCCTCCAGCAGCACAGCGCACAGGGAGGTGGCCTTCCGGGAGGGCAGATGTTGGAGGGCCGGGGCCTGCCGGGCGCCCACTGCCCTGGCGCAGACACTAGAGCAGAACAGAAAGCGGGAGGGCGTGTCGGTCTGGCCCCTGAGCCCAGCCCAGCCCTGGTCCTGATCCAAGAGTTGGAGCGGCGCACTGCTGTGTGGTCTGCCGGCCCGCCACCCCTGTCGTGGTGGAGTCGCTGGCTGTAAACGACAGCTCTGGCTCCTCGCTGGGCTTGCAGACTGCAGGACCCACCCCCTTGGCCCCCAGTTCTCCTACTCCTTTGCCTTAAAAAGAAAGAGAGGGAGAGAGAGAAGTGAAGGGAAGAGGGAGAAAGAAACAGGGAAGGATGAGTCCGTCTGAAAAATAAACACACACGCTTCACAGGAGTGCTTTGAGCTTGGAAGCCCCGTGACATTTCTACTAATGACAAGATAGAAGAAGCCATTGCCTATTTGACTTTTATTTCTTCAAGTAAACATCGGCAATGGCATGGCAGGATGAGGCATCCCTCTGGCCTCCACCCAGGAGCCCAGTCTCTGAAGGTGGTGGTTTCAATGGAGGGGCTGTCCCCTGGGAATGGAAAGCAAGGCCAAGCAAGGTCTGCTTACACAGAGGATAAACCTGTCTCCTTAGGCAGCAGACTAGAGGAGGGCACAGAGAAGGAGCACGAGGTCAGAACAAAGTGTCCCACCGACTCTGTGAGGTAACGGTGTCCACCCTGTACCGTAAGAAAACCGATCCTGCAAGGGGTTCAGCAGTGTGCCCACGACCCACAGCTGGGAAGCAGCAGAGCCCTCTCTGCTGCTCCACTGTAGGGGCTCTGGGCCCGGCACGCACGGGTCAGTATGTTGTTGTTTTTGTTTTTTTAATTTGAGATGTAATTCACATGTCATAAAGTCCACCCTTTGAAAATCTACAGTTCAGAGATTTTTAGTATATTCACAGAATTGTGAAACCATAACTACTATTTAATTCCAGAATATTTTCATCACCCCTAAAAGAAATCTCACTCCCAATAGTCACCCCCCATTCTCCATCTTTACGCACTCTCCCCGCCCTCCCTGCCCAGGCCTGGCCACCAGCAATCTACTTTCTGGGAGAAGCACGCATGTGCACACACAGCTTTTACATTTCCCTGTGATGACCAATCCGAGACAGCAGAGACGGTGAGGCTGTGAACTTGGGCACACAACAGTCCACTCCTACATTTGAAGCTAACAAGTGCACAGACCATGCTAAGGGGCAGCACAGATCAGTGACAGGGAATCCAAGGGCCAGACTGAGGTTTGAATGCCGGGTCAGTCACTTACCCAAGGACGCGAGTGCTCAGCCTTTCAGCAGCTGAATGGGCCAACAATACCGACAGTACCTCGCAGGGTACTGTGAGAGTCCCGTGGGAGCCTAAGGCAGTGCCTGGGACACAGGAGAGGCTGGCAATGGTCCCTAGAGCCACAGGGTGGGCAGGGAAGGGTCTAGTACATGAGTGACGGGAAAACCTATCCCCTCAGGACCCCTGAATGATGGTAGCCCTCTCCCTAAAGTATCTGTGGCCATTCACTGGACTGTTTACACCCCCAGCATCCTGCCCCAAGGCGGGGGCCATGGGACCCTGCACGGTATCCACCTAAAGCTGTTATTTGACTGCCTCTTCGAGCTCTTTCCCTCTTATTTTTGTCACACAAGTTTAGTACATGTTTGGCTCCTCTTTCCCTAGTTTCTGAAAACCTTCAGCAAAAGGAATGTCCCAGACATCCCGGCAGCAATGAGCTTGTCTTGGGCCCAGGTCCTGTTTTCCAATACCATCATTCTCCGGTAAGTGGACCCAGAGCCCCTTGGAGAAATGGCAGGCCCTAGAGACGGGGGCAGGAACACACGAGATGAGCACACAGTTGTGCCCCAAAGCAAGCGAGTCCTCAAAATACAAAATGAGGGGGCATGTCAGGGAGCAGGGGCCGACCGAGAGAGCTCTCAGTGGCCCAAGCTGGAACAATCTGCATCATACACAGCACAGTGCTGGACTGTGAGCCGAAGTGTAAAATACAGACCCATGCATCCCTACGGTTAGTACTGACGGGACGATTCAATAATCAATCCAATTGAGATCAAACAGACAAATCTTTCACACAAAATAATCCCAGCTAATTTCTGTAGACACACCCCCTCAAGCAGGAGTCGTCCAGCTTCCTTTCCCTTAAATATGGGACGTGCAGAACCCCTTCATTTTAAGGCATTCAGTGTGGAAATGGCAGGAAGGGGAAAAAGTGCTTCTACAGTAAAGAAACCTGAGAAACATTACCTCGGCCAGGTGGCCACGATTAACACCGTCAGTGATCAGTCACGTTGATAGCTGGTACTCCTGATATGATTGAGGAGAAGGGCACTTGACCTGTGGTCTTCCTCCCCCAAACCCCGCAGTCCCGACCTAATCATGAGAACCCCCCAGACATACCCAAATTGAAATATATTCTACAAAATACCCAACAAGTACTCTGCTAACCCATCCAGCTCCCCGAGAACAACAAAGTGTGAGAAGCTATCACATCCAAGACACATCTGCGGAGACATGACGACTAAATGCTATATGGGATCCTGGACGGAAAAACGTAGGTCAAAAACTAAGGGAATCCTAATGAAGTATGGATGCTACTTAATCACAGTGCATCATACCAGTTAAAGAGTGACGACTGAATTCAAACGGATACAAGATGGTGATGGGGAAACTGGGTGTGGAGTATTGGGGAACTAGCTGTAATATTCTTGCAACTTTTCTATAAATCTAAAACTATCCTAAAATTAAAAAGTTGATGAAATGTTAATGAAATACTAAAGTCCTTAAAAAAGAATGCCCTAGAAACATCATGTGGACTTTCTTAATTCCCATAAGCCTCCACCAAGATCTGCAGACGCTTATCTTATACAGCGCCTGCGACACTTCTCTGCATCACATCCAGTCATTTACATATGCACTAACACAAAACAAAACAAAAAAAAAAGTGTTTAGACTGTGCCAGGTCTGAAAGATGCAATGGTCCCAAAAACAAGTGCTTTTCCCTCTCTGCTGAGCTGGAGGCCCATGAGGGGAGACACCCAGCGGAGTTGACTTCATCTTTCCATGGCTAGGGCAGCAGCTAACGGTTGCTGGGTGAACGGTAAGTCCATCCCATTCACTTCATGCATTGAAAGGCTGCCTTTGGGTAGCTGCTGGACATTTAACAAGGCTGACACACTTTAGGACACGAGCTTCCTTTATTTAGGACTTTTCCCATAAACCTTTTTTTTTTTTCCCTGATTACAAAGGTAAATAAGATTTTTCCCAGCTCATTTAAAAATTTTTTCCATTATATTTGACATTCAATGTTGCATTCTTTTCAGGTGTACAGCACGGTGGTTAGATGTTTATATAAATTTGTATAAACTTACAAAGTGATCCCCCACCTGGCACCGTACACAGTTATCACAATAGTACTGACTATATTCCCTATGCTGTCCTTCACGTCCCCGTGACTATTTTTATAACTGGCAATTTGTACCTTTCATCCCTTCCCCCTTTTCCCTCAGCCCCCCATCCTCCTCCCACCTGGCAACCATCAGTTTTTTCTCTGTATGATTATCATTTTGAAACCAGAAAGGGAAAATGAATAAAAAGAAAGTTTCCTATAATCTTACCTCCCAAAGATAACTATTAATATAGTATGTATTTTTCTTCAAAGTCTTTTTTGTGCATATGTTTAACATGTCAATATTTTTCTCCCACAGGTGAAAAATCATGTTTTTCACCTAACGCTGAACCCCATATTTTGTGGACATTTTCTCAGGTCAGCATGCTGGGCTGTCCGTGTATGTGACGATTTGTGGTGTATTCTGTGTCCCACATTTGCACTGTGCCTGCAGGCTGGCCCAGCTTCTCAGAGGCTGGTGATGCTGGTAGTTCCAGGACAGCTGAAGCAGAACCAGGCTGGGCTCCGGTACCTTGCACAGCTTTCCACCAGTCTCAGCAAGGCTTGGCCCCTTTCCCTGGCTCCTGCCCTGCAGGGTTGGGGGCGAGGCGAGAACGCTTTCCTTTCCCGGAGGAGGTGCCCAAGGCCGGTGAGTCAGGCAGAACTTCCGGAGTGAAATCATGCTGAGGAGCTATTTGCGGAGCTCTGACTCAGGGAGACAGGAGGGAAGAGATGGGGGCTCCCAGCTCAAGGGGGAACCAGTAATAGCTGCTAGTGAGAACCTTTGGGTTGTCCCCTCCCTGGCCTTCCTAGAGCAGAGGTTGTAACCAGAACATCAGAACCACTAGTGTAAATTACCCAGGGCTTTCCCCATCAGGGAAGGGAGATTCCTGGGTTACTCTCACTGATAACAAGACTACTAACACCCAAATGACGATGTACTAACACCCAAGGGAGGCACCAGGGCTGGCTTCCCCTGGGGGCAGAGTGGGGGTAGAAGGAGAGATGCAACATCCTCTTGCAAAGTGCCAGCATCGTGGGAACTCGTGAATGCCAACTCTGGCTCTGCTTCCTAAAACAAGGCCAAGGTGCTTTGCACATAATTGTTTCCTAGTGAAAACCCATGCTACCAGGCAGTGCTAAGCACTGGGAACATTCAGGTGACTAACTCTGCCTGATGAGGCCCCAGGTTACAGGGTAGTGCTACTCACTCCCGCCAGCCTCAGGCAGCTCTGGGGTTCCCCACTATGCCATGGAAGAGTGCCCCTTTAGTCCCGTGAAGCACTTACTTGGACACTGCTGTTTATTTATTTGCTTGGCTGTTCCATGTCCAGCTCTCCCCTCTTCTGGTAGGGGTTTGCCTAAACAATGGCAGGTACATAGTAGCTCAATAATTATCTTCTGGGGAAAAAAATAATTACCATCAATTAGCTGTTTGACTGTGACCCTGGGTCAGTCATTTGACCTCTGGACCTCGGTTTCTTTATCTGTAAAATGGATATAGTTTCTTCTTTCTAGTTGTTATGGCAACAGATGAAAGGTGAAATGCACATAAATCCCTTAGCCCAATACCTGACAAACAGTGAGGGTTCAATAAGCCAATAAATGGGCCGTCTGTGGTCATTGTCAGAGGTGGGAAAGATTCTGGGCCCTTCAGTAAAACTGCCACATCCCCAGTATTTCATGAATTAGCCTTCATTCAACCAGCCCCACAGGAAGGGGATGACAGAGTGTAAGATCAAAAGGACCTGATGCCTGTGATCCCACCTTCCTAACAGGATTTGCCTATCAGCATCATCCAGGGCCCCAACGCTGGATTGCTGTTTTGCTCATAAGCCACAAACCACAGGTCCTGCTGACAGCCCTCCTAGGGAGCAGTGACAAGCAATCCGTCACTAATTGCCATTTTGCAAAGCTTTTCCTGGTCAGGGCTGCTCAGTCCAGCTCAAGGCACTAATTAGCTGCGGGAGGTCAGCTGTTGGCTAATTAAACAGTCTTTGCACCCCAGGTAACAGGCAAAGCCAGGAGGGCAGAGTACAACCTGTCCTTCCCTCACACCAACCTTCCGGGAGCACGGCCCTCAATGCAGAGCCACAGAGCCATGTGGTTGGGGCAAGAACAGCAACTGGTTCTGCTGCCCGGCCCAGGGGCAGGCCCGGCTGTGGGACGGGGAAGAAGTGCCTTGGAGCAAGGCCTGGTGGGGACAGCTCTGTGATGAAGAGAAGAGAAGGGAACAGGTCCTGGTGGGGACTCCTTGGAGATTCTTGTTGGCAGAGGGAGATTAAAAATGGGAAAAGAGAAAGAGCCCAGAGAAAAAGAGGGAGGAGGAATCAAGAATTGAAATAGAGCTATTTCCCTTGAAAGAAGAGGTCATTTGGAACAATGTCTTCATCTGAACTCTAAAATATTCATTTTGAAATTGCTGAAAAAATATGGAAATTTTCTCCTTTCTTTGCTCTTGCCGTAGAGGTTTGGTGAATACACACCAGCCTTCCATCTCTGGCCTGTGTCAAGGGCTAGCAGCACAGGATTTGGTTTAATGTACTTTTTATGAAAAAAAGAATTCTTCCTGATTTGGGGTGGATTATCTAATGGGTTTCAGAGAGCTTATTTCCAGGGCTGGAGAAGGACACTGTTCCCCCAGATTCCCTCAAGGGCTGCTTCTTTCAAGGTCCTGTGGGGACAGACTCTGTTTCTGTCTTCAGGCTGGCGGCAGCAGCAGATTCTAGGTGGCTGGGAGCAGGGAGGACCTCGTTCTCTTTTGATCTTTTCCCTGCACCCCTCCCCCTAATTTACTGATTTATTCCGGGAGGTCTCAGGGCCCAAGGCCAGGCCTTGATCTCCAGGGGAAGCAGAAGTGATTGAGATGCCGATACATCAGGCCTGTCGGCAGGGCTGGGAGGGAGCAGGGAGGATAAAGAGACAAAGAGCAGAGGGGGGCGGGGGAGAAGCGGATTCTCCTTGATGGATTAGCACCTTCCTCTGCCCTAATCATTCTAGACAGCCTCTGCATCTTGGGCTGTCAGAGCCAGCCCGGGAGCCCTCAGGGATTCGGACTCTCGGTTCCCGTGGAAATGTTTTGGCAGCTATTATCCGTGATCCTCAAGTTTATGAGAAAGTTGAATGTAAACATAAGACTGAAAGTCATTAAATTGTATGAGGGAAGCAAGCCATTTAGTGGTAACTTAATGGAGTCGTGGCCAAGAGCACAGGGCTTTAGGGACAGATCATCTACCTCTGAATCATTCTGGGCAAGGTACTGAATCTGCACACGTGTGTGTGTGTGCACGCGCACGTACACACGTGCGTGTGGTTTCCCATCTGTAAACCAGAGTCCACAGCAGCACCTCTACAGAGCTGTTACAAAGATGAAATGGGCTGATGAATACAGAGCGACCACTCAATACTGGTTGTTTTTATAATGATTCCCACGACTGTGTCCTCTTGATATATATATATATATTCTCATTTCTAAGTGTTTTCCTATTATCTCTACAAATTCCTTTGCCAAATTATTTATAATTGTTCTGATGATCATAATATGCTCTTTGTAAAGGATAGTCTCACTTTCTGAACTATCGTTTGTATAAACCTAAACTTGCCCGTTCAGTCTGGCTTAAATGAGGACCCTATGTCCGCACCCCCTGCCCCTTCGCCAAGAAGAGCCCCAGTTGACACAGTAAAGAAGCCAGGGCGTCCTCTTAGGGTAGTGCCGGATCACTGGTTCCTTCTCTAAGCGACAGCTACTCATAGGAAAAGGATGTGACAACTGTGAAGGCTGGGAGAAGCCCCAGGGAAACAAAGCCAAGAATGAAATCCTGGAAACACCCCCTTCTAGAGCCAGGCCAGGCCAGGTCCAGCTTGCCCATATTTCTGTAGCTCTCATTTTATTTGGAGAGAAAAAGTCTGCCATTGACTCTGAGCCACTCTGGCTTTCTCATGGGGGACTGGTGGGGAGCCAGGGCACCCCTGCATCAGGGTGCTGTGGTTACCATCCACTTCCTCTGGCACCTGTGAAGCAAGGTCAGGATGGGGCAGAGCGGGCCACTTCCACCACAAATGCAGAGTCCTGTCCTGGTTGTGCGACTCACTCCTTCATTCAACGCTCTCCTACGCCCTACACCCTGCGTGCCTCCCCCAGCATCACACTTTGAGAAGGTCTTTAAATTGGCCTCAGAGCCCCACATCATCCCCCATGTCCCTATGTCTCTGGTGACACGGCACTGGCCCCCTTGCTGTGCTCAAACATGCCAGGCAGGATGTGGCCACAGGGCCCTTGCACTTGTTCCTTTTTCTGCCGTGCTCCTTCCCCAGTAACTCTGTGCCTAGCTCCCTCCCCTCCTTCAGGGCTTTTCACAAATGTCACTTTTCAGTGAGGTCTTCCCTGGCTTGTGTCTGCCCACCTCTGGCTCTCCCTAGTCCCATCCCCTGCATTATTTCTTTTCCATAGCACCATCCACCGTCAAATACACTACGCATTCTACTAAATTATTTTATTTTCTGCCTTCCCTGAATACTGTGTAGTCTCCACAAGGCAGGGCTTTGTCTGTTTTATCCATTGCTATATTCTTAGCATTTTAGAACAATGGCTGGGATGCAGTAAGTGGTCAATAAGTATTTGTTGACTGGATGAAGATTTGCCATATGATGTTATTGAAGTTTGTCCATACATTTGTGTAAGTATGAATCTAGTACCTACCATAGGCCCAGTACTGGACATATATAATCCCATTAAGCCTACAGCCACCTGTGAGGGGGTGGTCCGAGCTCCACGTTACACACGATGAAGCAGAGGCATGGAAGCTAAGTGACTTGCTGAGTTTGTTGTGTCTGGTCTCATTACTCATCACATCCTATTGTGGTCATTGGTGTCTGTTTTCCCTGCTGGACTGGAAGCTCCAGGGCTGTGTCTGGCCCGTTTACCCCTATGTCCCTGGAGCTCAGGGCAGTGCCTGGTACCCAAAGAACTCAGTATCTGTGGAATGAAGGCATCTGATAAGGAGTTGGGGGAATTAGCTGTCCACCCTTTACCTCTAGCCCCTGGGTTGCTGCCTCACCTACAGAGCGTTTAAGAAACACACGCAGCAGTCCAACCTGAGGCCGAGAACTCCCTCTCAGGTCTCTACCTCTTTCCCAGCTCACCCGCCCCCACCCTGGCTTTCTGCCATCAAAGAACAACTACCCACACAGAGGGCAAGGCAGGCCTTTCCCTGTACCTCTCTGACTAGTACAGCAGTACAGGGAATAAGTCTCCCTGATGAGAGTCTGGGAGGAACTGATATTGGGGGCCGACTGCAGCTGTCACTCTTCCCCTGACTCCGCCCCATCATCGCCCCACCTCCTGGCAAGGATCCACTGCCAGCCCAAGGCTGGGAACACGTTCCAGCCTGAATTGACCATTTTCCCAAGTTGTCTGTCTCCACGGAGGCCCCCCACCCCAATCCTGGATAGAGAGCCAAGAGTCTGGTGGACTGAATTAGCACTTAATAATCAGGCAGAGTTTCTTATTTCCGTTAAACAATCTCCTCACCACAAAAGACAGTTAATGGACACAGAAGACTTGACAATTCATAAGAAAATCATCGTAACCTCAATTGCGACTCATTACAGCCCACTTTTTTCCCCTGGACTTCTAGGAACGGATGAGAAGGAAAACGTCATTCATGGGCCCGTCCCCCTCTCCCGCCGCGCCCCCGCTTAAAGCTTAAAGCCAAGAGAGCTCTCAAAGAACGCCCTCTGTCCCACAGTTTCCGAAGCTTTTCCATTTGACAGGCCCCCTTCGTTTGCTGGCGGTGAGGCTGGACTGCTAACAGGACAGCTCCTAGGGGGGCTGCGACTCCAGGGAATCCAGCGACCCACCTGGCCGAGACACACGTGACCACACGCGGAGAGGGGCCCCACGGACTGCTCTGCACCCCCTCCACTGCTGACATCTCCCAGAGAGGGTCCCGCGTCAGCACTGGGGAACCAGAGACAGAGGAGGCTTCCTGCTAACAAGGTGGCCGTGCCCCGAGAGAGGTTTAGGCCGCTCACCTCCTGTGCCCAGTCCCGTCAAAGGGTCCGGCTCTTCAACCTGGGGCAGAAACCTTCAGAGAGGCCAAGTTCACTGGGTTTGGGAGCCAGGAGAGGGAGGGGGAGTTGCTGACAAGGAAACGCTTTTCAGCCCAAGTTGCCTTTTCTCTCCGAGGGCTCCAGGGTGGGTAAGAGGAGGATTCCAGAGCCAGATGGTCTGAGTTCCCATCTCAGCTCCATCAGGCGCTGTGGGACTCCAGGCAGATTACTTAGCCTCTCTCTGCCTGTTTCCTCGTCTTTACAGTGGGAATACTGGTCAGTAACCTGCCTCACGGGGTGCTGTGAGGAGTGAGAGCTGATGCCTCCGTTCTAAAGCCTCACAAGGAGAAACAGAGAATGTAATCAAACATCCTGCGAGCATTTCCAGGGCTGTGGCTGGAGGAAGGGAAAGGAGGCAGCGTTTACTCGGGGAGGGTCCAAGGGTATCTCCACTGTCCTCTGAATTCCTGCCAGATGTCACCCCTGCTCCCAAGTACCACGGGAGGACTGAAGAAATGGGGGAGTGGAAGATAACTGGAAGGACACCTTGAACGACAGGCGTCCTTCTGGGAGTCCAGTCTTGAGACAGGGGAAAGACTCCAGCAGGCTGTCTTGCATCTCCTACAGCCACAGCACCGATGTAGATCATTTAGTATTATTGTTTCTAGAAGATGCTGCCAATCCTGTGTGCTTCTTCAGAGAGAATGTAACTTTGGCTATCTTTATTGTAATAGGTAAACATTTCAGGACCCAAGGCTGAGTTTAAGTCAGAAACAGGCTCCCTGCCCACCCCACTCCACCCCCGCCGCTGTCAAAAGTGACTTTGAGAAGCTAATCCTTCTGAGGTGTCTTGTGAATAATCCATGGGTTGATCTTGCCTCCCAGCCCCTTGTTTGCCTTAACAAACGAAAGAACTGAAAAGCAGAGGATGCTGCCCAGACCCTGCCCTGAAATCTCTCTGCAGTCACCATTCAGCTTAACTATGCTCCTGGAATCCCCCACCTCCCAGGCTACATTACAACTTTTCCCAGAAAGCCTGTGAAAAGTTCTGCCTTTTATGAGTGAAACAGGATTCACTTGGGCGTGTGACGCTGCCTTCTCATTAGGACTGCGAATCTGTGAAGCGTCTGTGTCACCCATGAGTCAGTCAGACCTTGACACACCCTCCTTATCTAAGGCGTCATTACTGAACCAAGGGGACACCATTTCCCTTCTGCAGGAATTCCCAGACTGCGTATGGCTCTTGGAATGGTGTCGTCTGGTCTTTCAACGAGGGGATGACTGTCAGGTGCTTCGTACCCAGTATCTGGCACACGGCAGCGGCGGTGGTGGTAATGGGGGTGAGGATGATACAGAAAACTTCTGTCTGCTTGCCACGCACCACCCCCACAGATCAGTGAGGACCACAGTGTTTCTTGTTGGGAAGACAGGTGGCAGGAGGGGTATGGATACTGTGACAGAGCTCTACCGCACTTGCAACCGCATGAGCTCGGACAGAACGAGAGGTATTGGCATCCTGGGGGAGTAGAGGGTTGTGGACTTGTGGGGGGCAAGGACTAGCTGGTGTCATAAGGCCGTGTGACAGACGTAGCTCATCATTGCAAGCTTCTGAGCGCTTCTTTCGCACCAGGCTAAGTGGGCCACATGGGTACCGCCTCAGTTAATCCTCACTAAAGTCTCTACAGGGTGGGCACAACCATCGTCCTCACTTTCCAGAAGAGGGAACTGAAGCCTACTGAGGTCAATGACTCGGCCAAGTTCACGAGCCTGACCCCAGGTGAACCAAGGCCAGGGAGGAAGTTACCCTGGCTTCTCCAGGACTAGGGTGCCTCTCCCCTTTGCCCAGCTTTCCCCATCACCTCTCATCTCCCCCTGCCCTGTCCAGCTCACCGGGAACCTACATCAGGGGGTCTGGGGAGAAGGAAGGAGGAAGGGAAATAGCCAGTGGAACTTGGTGCCTCTGGAGGAGCTATCACACCCCGATAATCTTGGCTTCTCAAGAACACGGGAAGCTGTGGGCGGGGAGGCTGTTATCTCAACACTGAAAGGGGTGAATGAATACAGGTGTGAGGTACAATCCCTTCCAAATCCTGCCTGCCAAGGACCAGCCTCCCGACCTCAGGCAAATCACTTCACACTGCTGAACCCCACTCTGCTCAACTATAACCACCCTCTTCCCCTCCCAGGCCCCTTCCTCTCTCTCCCCCCTGCCCTGTTAACAACACAATTCACGAACATCTACTGCATTCTTTGGTAACCACTTCCCATTCGATATCCCATTTAACCCTCAAAAATAACCCCAGGAGACAGGTCCTAGTCTTATTTCCATTTTACAGATTATTATCTGTAAAACTAGGAACTACAATATCCTATGACAATTCCATAAGATCATTTATGGACTGTGCTTGGCCCAGACTCTGCCTTTGAAAGGTAGAAACTTGAAGCCCTCAGACAGCCCTCAGGTCAAACCTCAAGTGAGACCAGGAGGAAGCCCTGAACTGTCCAGAGCAGGGCTCCTTCCCCTGGGACACGCCCCTGCCCCAGGTATTGGCGCCGTGACTCAGCAGAGCACATTCACTGGCTTATGAAAACCCTGAAAAAAAAAAAAAAAATCCCTGTTGAATGTGGCCGAGAGCCTTCGGTACCTAAGGAGAAGAGTGGATGTGTCTGGAGAAAGGATAGAATCAGAAACTTTGGCTCCTGAGTCTAGCACTGCAAACGGTCCCCCTGCCGTGACTGACAAACTACCTGTTTCGTCCCTGGTCTGTCCCTGCCAGGCCCTGCCAGGCCCAGGGGATACAAGGGAAAACCAGATTGGCGTCTCCCAGCAGCCAGCCTGGGCGCCTGCGGGCCAGGTCACGCCTGCCTGGGGAGCCAGTCGCTGACCTCCGGAGATGTCACTGTTTTCTCTTTTTAAAAATCACGCCTGGTCGGTAAATGAATACAGAGCTCTACAACACTCAGGAGGTACGAGGACAATCTAGCAGGACTCCCCTGACCTTTGAAAGCTCAGAGTGAAAAGTGGAAGCTGGCCTGGGCTGGCCGGCTGTGGGAAAAGCTGATAAACAGCAGTTTTACTGGCAACACAAAGAGACTGAAAACCCCGCACATTTTTTAGCATGTGACTAGAATACGCCACAGCTGGGCCCCGAGCACAAAATGCAGGATAATAAAGCATTCGGGAAACAGAGCTGTCCTGTGGCCTTCATTATAACTGAATGCGCACTAACTTTGTGCCTCTGCTGGGCTTTCCATTCAGATGCTCTCATTTAACCTCTCTCCATCCTGGGGGAGAGCCGGCGCAGGGTCGGGCTGGCTGGGTTACTCTGCAGGCACTCCTGCTCAGCCTCCCCACCCCACCTCACTGGCTGGGTGACCTCGGGCATGTTGTTTAACCGTTAGGCCTCCATTTCCTCATCTGTAAAATGGGAGTACTAGGACACACCTTATAAGATTGTTGTGAATGTTAAATAAATACACGTAAAGCACCTGACAAGGCCTCAACGTTAGTTATTATTATCACGATGACTGTGAACAGCCCCGTGGCTGACACATGTCATCTCTATTTTACAGGTGACAAACACTGAAACTTCCCAAGAGGATGACTCAGCGTCATCCTCTCCGAATGGGTGCCTGCACCCACCTCCCTACACTCCCCTCCGGGAGACAGTGGCCCCTCCCCATGAATCCTTCCTTGGAGGCAGAGGGCCACTGACTCTTTGGTTTTTCCCATCGGAACATCAACTCCTGAAGCAAATGATCTGGGAATGAGAACCCATTTCAGGATCTTCCCGTGGAAGCAGAATGCAAACCGACCACTGGAAATGCTCCAAGGGGCAGGCCGGAGGCCTGACTCTCCACCACGCAGCGTGAGCTGCAGGCGTGCCAGGCTTCCCTGAGGCACCCAGACACCAGCGGCACTAGCCATTTCAAACCCCAGCTTCACCCCTGTGCCCCCACACTCCCAATCCACCTTATGTTGCTTATTTCCCCCTTACCACTTACCACCCTCTCATATACTATTTACTGACTGTATTTACTGGGATCATCTTCTTATCTCTCCCCAGGCCCACAAGTAAAGGCAGAGACCTGTGCGTGTTTCATTTTCTTACATACCCCAACCACCCCAAACGGTGTCTGGCACATCGAGGCACTTGGCACAGGTTTGTGGAAGGAAGGAAGGAAGGAAGGAAGGAAGGAAGGAAGGAAGGAAGGAAGGAAGGAAGGAAGGGAGGGAGGGAGGGAGGGAGGAAGGAAGGAAGACTGCATACAAGAGGGGATGTGAAGGGTGCTGGGACCACTCAGAGCAGAAGGGATACTTAGGTCTAGGGTTCAGGAAACGCCCCCCAGAGCCTGGGGGGCCAGGGGAAGGGGAAGAGACAGGCAGGGACTTGCTGCCTGACCGCCAGTCTATACAGGAGGGAGGTGAACCCATTGCAGCTGCCCCCCTACCAAAGGGACCATTCCACCCGCAGGGGGCACCGCCCACACCCGGCACTGGCTGTCCCAGGTACTCTGGCTGCCTCGACAGGCATCTCTTCTTCAGAGCCTGAAGACTCTGTTGGGGAGACCTGCTCTCTGCAGCCTGACCTTCAAAATCTCCCATCAGCCAAATCCCCCTGAGGTTTCTCAAGTCAAAGAATAAACCAAGTCTAACCCTGGCTATGAGGTTGAAGGGCAGAATGGAAGCAGCCAACAGAAATTAAAAATAAGTGATATTCACTGAGAGCACGTTATGATGCAGACACTGTGGTAAGTTGTTAACATGCTTGATTGTTGATGAACTGTGTACCAGCAACATAGGGATCAGGAGCTAATAACAAGACCCACCTGGTAGGGCCGGTGTGAGGAACAAGGGGATTAAGGTACAATACAAAGTAACCGGGTATGGCACACAGAAAGTGTTTTTAAGTGTGTGCCACTACGTTACCATCCTTAATTTACAGACGAGGAAACCAAGGCACAGAGAGTGACATAACTTGGCCCAGCTGCCACAGCAATGAGAGGCCAAGCCAGGATCTGAGGCCAGCGCCAGGTTTCAGAGCGGGCTTGCTTTCCCGTGCCCTACCACACTGCACCCAAAAATCATGCTCCTTGCAGAAGGCTGCTTCCTAAGGAACAGAGAGGCTCCTCTAAGCAGGTTTCTGAAAATTAAATTGTGCTTGGCTTTTACTTCTAAGAAGGTGGTTAAAAGGTCCAGGAGCCAGGTATGGCTGAATGGTGCAGGATCCACCAGCGCCTCTCCAAGGCTGTCCCCAAGTGTCTGCCGCCACCGTGCTGTTCGGGGCTATAAGCAAACCAGAATCTCAGCCCTGGATGCTGCAACCACAGGAACACATGGACCCCAGCACAGGAGACAGGCCTTCCCCATCCCGGGCCACAAACACCTGTCATATACGGACTGGTCTTTGCTGCCAGTTCCTGGCCACGCGTGTCCCTCAGCAGCCCTCCCGCACAAATGGCAGTGGAAAGACAGAGGAGTTGGCTGGGACCCTAGGGTTCTTGCTCCCCGTACCTCAACACCCTGATTCGGATGCCCTCAATACTCCCAGAGCACCCACCTCCCGCCTAAGACTGCCTCTGTTCTGCCCACACTGGAAGCCAGACCAGTAAGTCTTACTCACGGCCCAGGGCCCAGGGCTGCCTCAAAGCCTGGACAAGCTCCTAGGAGGATTTGAGGGGTGTGGGCGGGATGTGCCGTACCCCGAGGACCTCGGCAGCAGGCGTCACCGCCGGGATCTCAATCCTATCTCCCTTCCTAAAAGAAAAGAATTCTGTTCAAGCAGAGACTCTCCAGCCAAACAAAAGAGCAAGAAACCAGCCAGGCAATTATGTGGGTTCTTAAACAAGTTCAACAGGAGTGGCCAAGGTTGGGCAGGCTCTTGTCCAACTTGGGACAAAAGGGCTTTTTGTTTGTTTCTTAAAAGCTGAATCCTGTCTTCCTAAACCTTGTCCTCGATACTTGCACACCCAGCCATCCCAACTTGCTTTGTACCCAGTGGCAACGGAAAACCTCAGTTATTTCTTTATAAAGTTCATCTCTATATTACACAAGTGAGTTTCTTTCTCTTGAGCCTTGGAATGCTCAACAAATGACTTTTTTGCTGGAAGTTCAGTTTCTTAAAAAGCTGGGCCAAGGCCTCCTGTGTGGCTCAGCCTTGGCCTGTTGGCTGGGGGAGCTGTGGGCCCAGCAGGTTCCCCATAGCACCCCCGACCCCCAGCTGCCCTGCTCTGCAGAAGGTGAGCGCTGGGGTTTCACCCACAGGGCAGTCAGGGTCCACTCGGGGCCGAGGGCAGGCCCAGAGACCTTACTTAGCAAGCCCGTGACTCTCCCCACCACCCAGCGATAGCCAACACTCTGCCTTTACTGCAAACCGGATACTCTCCGAAGCACTTTACATGCCTCATTTCATTCAGACCTCCCGACAGCTCAACGAGAAAAGCTCTTATTGGCACTATTTTATACATGAAGAAACTGGTTCAGAGGCATAGGGGAAAAAAGGAAACTTACTTTGAGCATCTCGGAGCTTTATGCAGGGCGAAAAGCATGTAGTACGTGCTGAGTGCTTGCAGAAGCACAGTGAGAAGGAAGCGCTGTTTGGAGATGTGGGGGGCATGGTGAGGTCAGGGCTCAGCTTGCAATCCCATTGTGGGGAAACCCGCATGTGCACGTGGGGAACAAGGAGGAGCAATGGTTCATTTTTTTAAAAGGGCTAACTACAGGTTTTCTGTGAAAAGAGAAACTTCCCCACTACCTTTAATTATAACTTTGTTTCCACCCCACATCCCTAGAAACCAAGACAGCTGTTTCCCAAAGTAGGAATTATTAAAAAGAATGGGGAGCAGAACTGTGGCCCAGCCAATTCAGAGGTGGCTCCACCTGCCAAGAGAAACTGCCAGCCCCACTCGGCCTCTGACGGGCTCACAACACCCTCCCCTCAGCTTACATAGGAATGTAAAACAAGTGGACTCATCCACAGCATGATTTTCATGAATGAATGCAAATGTATAATCTTTTATTTTATTTTTTATTTACTGATTTGAGACAGAAGAGAGAAACATCAATTTGTTGTTCCACTTATTTATGCATTCATCGTTTGATTCTTCTATGTTCCCTGACCAGGGATTGAACCCACAACCTTGGCATATCAAGACAATGCCCTATCCAACTGAACTACTGGGCCAAGGCTTAAGTGTACAACTTTTTAAAGAGGGAAACATTGAGAGTTTGGCGCTATTTCAACTGCAAGATCCATGAGAGTACTCACGGTCTGATATCTATTTAAAATGCTACAAATGAGGAAGCACTATGTAAATACAAAAACACGTGCCACATGAATCCACCGCCAAGGCGGCCAGGACTTGCACGCCTGTGAATGTTGGCCAGGGACTGGAGGCGGGACCGAGGCTGCGTCCATGACCAAAGTTCAGCCTCAAACCTGCATTGTGCACCCGTGAGAACAAGTCTCAGAGTCCGGTCCCTGGACAGCCACTGTGGTCACTGTAGGAGAACACAGGTATCAAAGAGCAGCTAAAAAAGTTGGTAAGAAGTGGTAAAATACTAGTGTTACACCAAAACCTTCATAGTTGGGTGAAAACTTGAACAGTTTCTGCAAAAGCCACCGGCTTCAAGGCCCCAGGAATCCAAAGCACCGGGGGAATGCCCTCTACAACAACGGGGCCAAAGCGGGAAGGCCCGGAACACTGGCAGGCGGGCAGGCCACCTGGGCAGGTCACGCCACGACCTTCTGACAGAGGGAAGGCCGTTTGAGCCTGACCCCACCTGACCACCTAACCCAGAGCTTAGTGCCAGTCAGGGACACCTTTCTTACGCGCCCATCGCCGCATACCATCTGCACAGCTGAAGAAGCCCAACTCACAGCCCTGCTCTCAGAGAGCTGGCAGCGTGGCCGGTAAGATGAGGACTCGCCGGGGTCAAGGTGTATCCATTACCCAGGCGGAATAACCTCCAACTGTCTTCAGTGTCTGGACAGCTTCCTAGGGGACTTAAGGACCCCTTGAGCTGGCCCTGGAAGAAACCCAGGGAAGCCCGGGGCAGAGAGAGACAGGAATGAAGTTCTGGGCAGGAGCAAAGGCAGGAAGGTGCGAGCTGCCCTGGAACAGAGAGACGGGTGGGAGGGAGGGGGAGGGGAGCTGGGAATGCAGGTAGGTAAGTGAGCCAAGGAGCCCCTGTCTCACTACTGGCAATAAGGGACACTGCAGGTTTCAGCACAAAGACAAGTCTCCCCCCCACCCCCCCCACCCCCGCCCCGTCTCCTTCCTTAAAGAGCCTTACAATCCCTTAGCAGCACCAGATCATGAGTTCCACAGGGGTCAGGGGATTGTTCCCAGCACCCCCCAAAATGCCTGGCACATGGTGCACTTCCAGTAAGTACTTCCTGAATAAAGACATGATGAAGGTGAATCCAAAATCCCTTCCTTCCTGGCCCAAAGAGGCAAGGGTTTCCTGTGGGAAAAGGGGACTTTATTGACATCAGATGACAGGGTTCTGGCCAATTTCTCAAATGACCCCCTTTGAGGGTCAGCTTTCTGCCTCCACAGCAATGACACTTGGCTCTGGGAGAGGAGGGACAATGGGGAAGTGAGCAGTTGTGGCAAAATGACACTTCACCCTTCCAGTCTCCACACCAGCTCTTCCCAAACCCCGGAAGTCTTGACTGAGACTCCCTTGAAGAGGGACGGCGCCAACCCCAAGCCTCTTCCTACAGCACACGGGTCAGGGGCCGCCCTGAATAAAACTGCAGCCACCCATGACTGTGCTCTTGCCACGAGTATGGCCCTCTGCAAACCATTCCGCACTCATTTAGGCCTCAGGACAAGGAGGAGAGGGAAATACACCATCCTCATATAACAGATGAGAAAACCGGGGTTCAGAGAAGTAAAGTAACTGGCTCAAAGTCACACAGCGGGTTACCAGCAAAACAGAACTCACATTGATCTGACATCAAAGTGTATGTGCTTAATCTCTACGTGTCCCACCCCCTTCTGAATCTCTGTTGTTACACGGAGGAGGAAGGGAAGGAGGGCTGGTTACTTAACCCTGGGCATTGAGGGCATTCAGCGTACTCAGCAATGCTGAAGGAGACCTCTGCATTGGTGAGTAGAAGCTGGTGGGCTAAGAGATGGACTTTCTGTCCTGGCTTAGGAGCAGGGACTGGCCTGGCTGCGGTGCACAGAAGGTAGGAAAAGCCTCTCAGAGACAAGGATGGTTGCTCCTCCCTTCCTCTATGACAACCAAAACCAAAACCAAAACCAAAATAGAGGCTGTGTCGGTGGGCGTGGGCTCCGCGCTCTGACTTCAGAGGGCTTCACTCCCCAGTGAATCATGCCTGCTGGCTGGAGGGTGAGGTGTCTGCTCAGACCCTGGCCATGCTTCTGCCCTGCCTGTGAGAGAGCCTGGGGCACGGCAGCTCTTTGAGAAAGGGGGATGCAAAGGGAAATTCAGCCAGAAACACACACACCACACCACATCACACTCCCTCCCCACACTGTGCCCTGGGCGCCGTGGGGATGTCCAGGTGACTGCCTTTGCTCAGAGGACCCAGTCCTCATCCTTCCCCTTGAGCTCACTGTGGGCCAGGTGTCTACCCCCATGCCCAGCAGGGTGTCAGGTGACCTGGGGGAAGCCACACTCCTTCTCTGGGCTCTAAGAGACACATGGGCTAACTCAGGGGTGTTCCACCTTCTGGCGTCTCTGGGCAGCACCGGAAGAAGAGTTGTCTTGGGCCACACATTAAATACACAAACACTAACGAAAACTGGTGAGCAAAAAAAAAGGTCTGTGCATAATTTTTGTGATATCCTCCACCACAGATAAGCAAAAAAGTCCTCACATAATAACCCTAATTATGCAGCAGCCCTTTCGATAATCTTTTAAAATCCTGGAGCAGGTCCCAAGTTTGTGATCACTAAAGTAGAAAATGTACATATCTAAGTAATAAAACTAAGTAATGTTTTAAGTAAATTTACGATTTTGTGTTGGGCCGCATTCATAGCCATCCTGGGCCACATGTGGCCTGTGGGCTGCGGGTTGAACGTCCCTGGAACTGAAAGGTGAAAGACGAATCTTTTTTTTTCTGGGGCCAAGTGCAATGCAAACATATGTTCTTCCAGTTGGAGCACTACACAGATCTAAGGTATATGCCAGAGGAACTTTAAAAACTTCCTTTTGGTTTATTCCTGGAAGTGGCCACACCTCCACCCTTGCGGGGGCTGACTTCCCTGCTAGAGTAGGTACCTGTTGGGGTGCCTGGGCAGCTCATACTGACCGCTGCTCAAATAGCCCTCCTCAGTCACAGTGGGAGGGCATAGCCCCAGCCCCCACCAGACCATGGGTGGGCCACCGACCCCTTCCTGGAGAATGTGAGACCAGGACCCAGGGAGACTGGCTGCATTCCTAACCTGTGTGTGGAGGGCGTCCCTGCCTCCAACCATGATGTGCCTCAGTTTACAAAGAAGCTCATGGAAAAGAAGAAAGCAGAGAGGAGAAGAGAGAGAGGGAGGGAGAGGGTGTGTGTGTGTGTGTGTGTGTGTGTGTGTGTGTGTCTTTCCGGCCCTTGATCCCAGCACCGGCCTAAGGCTCGGCTTTCCTGCCCTTGGGCTCCATCTGTTTCTAATAACCCTTCGTATTTATTTCCACCTTATATTGAAATATATTTTTATTTCCACCTTATATTGAAATGTATTTTTTATAATTTACAACCACAAGAATCCTCCCTAACTTAGTGCCTGGGCCAGAGGAGGCTGGGTGGCTTCCCAGGAGCCGAAAGGCCCTGGACACCTGGACCGCTCCTGCCTCACTCCAGGTGGCTGTCGCCTGGCCTGTACAGCTCAGGACCTGAATCTGCCCCTCCATCCACAGGAGGAAGAGCTGCTTCCGCCGCTGCCATCAGTGCAAGGATGTGGTACCAGTGCCTGCCCTGCGCTCCCTCCTCCACGGCTAACGGCCACCACCACCCCAGGGAAGCCCCAGCCCCAGTTATCTCCTCACATTCTTCCCACATGAGGACAAGCCTTACCCAACGCCCTGGGCCCTTCCAGGCTTGGGCACATCACCGCCACTGTCTCCCATTTTATTGCCTGCACCTAGGTTGTCCTGGGCCAGGAGACATCAGAGTCTGCGTTCCTCTAAGATCTGGGAGCCGGGCTCATGATACCACCATGTCCCCAGCTCTGCCCCACGGCAGGCAGTGGAGGCCAGCCCTGCTTAGAGAAACTGCCACCACTGATTCCAGAGGAGGCACAGGGACAGCAAAACACCCTGGGTTATCTCAGTCTCTTCCTGCCTGGGAACAGTGCCCGCCCCCACCCCACCCACTGGAGGCCAGTTAACCACTTTCTTTACTCTCCCATGGAAGGGCTCCTTCTTTGGTATTTAGGGCGCTTGAGACAAAACTGCTTTGTCTTGCCATCACCACCTTGGGCGTTAAACTACCATGTGCCCTCCTCCCACCCTCCCCTGGAGACACTCCCCTGCCCTTCTTTGGGTGGCCTTCAGGGCACTGGCCATTAGACCTGGATTTCTCTACATGGTACAGTAGCAGCAGAGATAGCAGCACCCACAGGGTAACAAGTCATGACTTCAGTGACTTCAGAATCATTTGGGCACTTAAGAAGTGCCAGGTACTGAGCTGACAAGTCCATTAAACCCCCACAAGCACCCCAAAAGGAAAGTACTATTCTGTTTTTCATGGTACTGTTGCATAAGCTGGGCCTCAGAAAGTGAGGTAAGCTGTCCAAGTCCCATAGCTGGTGACTGTCAGAGCCTGGACTCGAACCTGTATCTGCCATGCTGAACCTTCCTCACAGCTACAAGCTCCCAGCCCCATTCCTTCTGCCCTCAGAACGAGGGGCAGCTTCTTCTAACCACCTACTTCCTTGCAATCATTTACAGAGGCACCGGTGCCCGAAACCCACCAATGACTCTCAAGCACTTAAAATATGGCAAGTGATGATCAGAAGCCAGATTTATACTTTTATTTAATTTTTATTTAAATAGCCACACGTGGCCAGTGGCTACCACACTGGACTACACAGGTATAGTCACATTTTATATAAAGCACACCCATACCTACCATATCATTCCATTTGCAGGCGAGCAGGCCAAGTAAAATGAACCCCATTTACCAACGAGAAAACTGAAGCTCAGAGATTGAATTGGATTAAACACTTCACTCTCTTGGCTCCCAAACTATTTCCAATAACATGGCTTTTACCCAGACTCGACCTCTGCCCTTAGGGCCAGGAGAGATGGTCCTGACTGAGCCCCATTCTGGCTCTACCATTACCCTGACACATCACTTTCTCCCCATCCGCTCTCTGTCCCAGGAAGTCGGAGGGATGAACGCCCAAGGTGGCAGGTCCCAAAAGTCTGGGGAAGGGTGTCCACAGACCAAAGGGACAAGGTGGTCAGGATGTTTGCGGTTCTAAGCTGCTGTGCGGTTCCAAGCTGCTTTTCTAAAAATGAGGAAGTCAGGCAGAAGTTTAAGATAAAGTTGTTCCTTTTCCACCAATCTTGCCCTGGGAGGGGAAGTCAAGGTGTCATCTCACATGGGTCTCCTTAAATGAAACCCAACTCCTGCTCGTTTCCTTTAGGATCAACCCAACCCTCAGCATGTTACCCCTCAGCCTAAAACGGTATAATCCACTGGGTGGGCACACAGTCCTTGCCAAACACCCTGGCACCCACCCCACACTCATTCCCATTCCTGTTCCTCCCTGAAAGCCAATCGACACATCGCAGCTCACTGATATGCCCACACCACAGTCAGGGTATAACCTCCTGGGGGGTGGGGATGGGCACATCAAGAGCAGAAATAAATCACATGAGGAACAGTCGAGTGGAAAACGTGAATTTAATAAAACACAGACAGAAAATAAACCACTAGCTCAGCCACTAGTGATCAGTGCACTGTTATTTTTCCCCCCCTCGGGTCCCTGGTGAACAGTCCCTAATTCTGGGAAAGGCTCCTTTCGTCTTCTGAGTGAGGCATGAAGGGATACTGCAGTATTTCAGCCTTGGGTTTCTAGCAGAGAAACAAACCCGGTTTTGTCATATAATTTTCTGCACCTCCACTGTAATAACACATCATTTGTGGACCTATGCTAAAGCAAACACCATATGGTGGCTGTGTAAAAAGCTGTCCGGGGTTCTGACCTTCGAGATGTGAAGGGTTTGTTTGGGAAAAGGAGGCTGGGTGGGGGCCGAGCAGAGTCAGTAATGAGACACGGTGTCGGCAACCTGTACAGTGTGACATTTGGAAGCTCCGTGGAGGAAAACTAGGCTGGTGTCAGGTTCCAAGCACTCAAGGCAACATCGCCCATGATTCTTCTTTTCTTTCCCAAGTGAAAAACGTTTCACGAGATCCAGTTTCCCAGTCTCACTGCCACCCGCACACTCTGGAGGGGACGGCACGGGGAGCCATGGGCTATCCAAGGGGACAATTGCACCCTGAAAAGCCCGGCTGCTGAGGCCTCCGTTTCTCGAACAGTCACAGCTGTGCAGCTGCGAGGATGAGACAGAATCTGCCCTGTGTGCTGCCCGAGATGTGCCGGGCTGCTCTGCATCTGCCACAGCACGGCTCTGCCAGGTACGGGCCCGCTGATGGTCAGCAGATGCCTTCTCACTAGCTTAGCTGTCCCATACACATCAATGTATGGAAGAAATTTAAAAATTCTAAATACACAATAAAACTCAATTTTCCCTCACACATGAAATGATCCCTAAGCATGAGCACGAAGAGCAGCAGGCCCATAAGTTGGTTCGGTTTCTTTGTGAGGATGGGTTGTAAGTCTGATCTCTGCGCTCCAACCGACTTGTCCAGTCGGACTGGAGTCAGCTGAGTCTGTTCCGAACACACGGAGAGGACGATGGTTCCAGAATTTAACGGAGTCCAAGGAAAACGAACCCAAGAGCTACGCATAGCTCAGGAAGGCCTGGTTCTTTGGCATCAGAGAAGAAAACACTTAGAACGGGTACTTGTCAAAAGCAGCTCAGAGCAGCTAAGTCTCCAGGAGGCCTCTGGGAATTTCGAGAGAAGAGACTAGAAGGGGGCACAGAATGCAGCCTGGGGAAGAGAGTAGACCTGTTGCCATACCAACCCAGGAGAATCAGGGAACCTCTAGAACTTTCTGTAATGGGGAAAAAGTTCTGTGTCTGCACTGACACAGTGGTCCCCAGTCACGTTCGGCTACAGGCACTTGAAATGCGGCTCATGTTACGGAGGAACTAAAAGTTTAATTTTATGTGTTATTAATTGAAATGTAAATGTAAATAGTCACGTGAGGTTTGTGGCTACTCTGTTAGACAGCACAATAATTAGATCAAACCTCAAATCACTGTTCATGAAAAAGCCCCTGAACCTGCCTCCAGCAAAACTACCTGACAGCTATTCCTTGTCTTCTTTTCAAAGCCACAAGGACCCTGGGCCTTAAGGCCCGCTTGGTCAAGCTCACATCTCTAACACCAGGACCCCCAGCCACTGAACCCAGGAGGCTGGAGAGCAGCTGCCTTCTAGCCAACACGCACTGTGATGCCCAGAGGGATGTTCTCTACCTGGGATTGTAAGCAAGTCTGTGAAGTGCTAATCCCTCCAAAGCACATCCTGACCAACCGTGGGCCATGCTGCCTCACTCTTCCCAGCCAGCCCCGAGCCCCCCTGGGAGGTAACACCCCGTGCCCCTGGGAGGAAGCAGAGGCAGCACCCTGGCTCTCGTTTGGGGGCCTCCAAGCAGAGTGTTCTACTGATTCCAGAAACTCCATATCAGGGCTCCCCATAAAAACCCCACCCTGCTGTCCCATAAAAACCTCAACTCTATCTAAAAATGAAGTCCTGCCCTGGCCCATGTGGCTCAGTTGGTTGGATGTTGTCCCCCAACGCAAAAGGTTGCTGGTTTGATTCCCAGTTGGGGCACATGCCTGGGTTGGGGGATCTGTCCCCAGTCAGGGCGCATACAAGAGGCAACTGATGGATATTTCTCTCCCTATCTTTCTCCCTCCCTTCCCCTCTTTCTAAAAATAAATAACTAACTCTTTTAAAAATAAATAAAAAACAAAAGTGAAGTCCCTTGACATACTTCAGGGATTGTCATGTGGTCCCGTAAGCTTTATGCCACTCTTTCTGGCAGTTACTGATCATTATCTGGTGACCTCTGCTTCCCCGGCCCTGCAGTTCATTTGCACACGGAATAGCTTAGGAATTTCTGTCCCACTTTATTGTGAGTTCCCCATTTAATCCTCTCTTTGAGAGAGGCGGTACTATCATATCTGTTTTATAGTTGAGGGTTTAAACACTTGTCAAGAGTTTACAAAGGTGGAGTTAATGACCCAGAAGTCTGAGGACAATCATGTGCTGCTTTGGGCAAATTACTTAACTTCTCTGCGCTCCAGGGCCATCCATAAAGTGGGACAGTAACAGTACTGCCTCTTGGGGCCATTGTAAGTTAGGTGACGAACAGTGCCTA
This sequence comes from Anoura caudifer, assembly GCA_004027475.1. Classification (NCBI taxonomy): domain Eukaryota; kingdom Metazoa; phylum Chordata; class Mammalia; order Chiroptera; family Phyllostomidae; genus Anoura; species Anoura caudifer. Next base: position 467,555 of record PVKU01000224.1, read on the forward strand.
GAACCGTGCCCAGCGAGGAGAAGGCTCTAAAGAAGCATCTGTTCCTGAGACAACTGTAGTGTGTGTGGGTGTGTGGGGGGGGTGTCACTATACACCTGGTTGTGTAACACATGCACCATTGCTCTGCTCACATTTTCCAGTGTGTGAAGAGTTTAACATGGGCTCAGAAAAGTCCAGGTGCTTAAGATGTGTTTGCTGCTTTTGTCAATTATTGCTGTCATTACTGTTACTGGGGTCAGGCTTGTTTGCAGTCTGGTCTACCAGCCTGATGGCCTCTCCACCCCGGCCCAACTTCAGGGCTCCCATCTGTCCTCTGCAGTGAGGTTGTAGATGTCTGGCATCACCTTTGAGACTGAATGAGGATGGAAGGTCAGATTCTACAACTGTGGTTTGAATTGGGTGTGGTGATTTTTACAGCATGAACCAGGAAGGCGGGTGAGAGAAAGGAGGAAATGCAGCCTGCAACCCCTAAACTCTTACCAGTAGTTTGGGGGATGGGTAAAAGCCACCACGGAAGCTTCCATGAGATGCACAGATTTCCGTTAGGAGGGTCAGGGCAGGGTGTCCTTTCCCCACTCAGTGCCCTTTCTTCCCAGAAACACGCAAACGAACTTCTCCCCCGGGGCATGTACAATTTCAGTCTTTTGTTTTGACATTCAAAGATCTGTAGGGTGGGTGTGTCTGTCTGTCCGTCTGTCTCCCATTCTCTTTCAGCAAGGGGGATGGATCTAGCCTGGAGCCTTACAAAATGGTGACTGGTGACACTCAAATGCTCAGGAATGTAACTACCAGATGGCTTTTCAGTACTGGCTGGTCCTCCAAAACTCAGCTCCCCTAGAGAACTAGCATTAGGCAATGAACCCTTAGAGGCCTTCCCCCAAATTAACTTAAAAACAAAATAGATTTCTGCTAAGTGTCAGGCTGTGGGGCCACTGTGTTGCTTGGTGCCCTTGCTAAGGTGCCAAGTGGACAGAATGACACCCACCATCCAGCTCTTTGAGGCTCCCCCACAAAATCCCCAGAGGCCCAGGGAGCCCATGCGGACCCCGGTCAAATGGCACAGGGAGAAGCAAGCTGAATACAAAGTGAGGATTTTCTGAATTCAATAACCCATCTGACCCCAGATGATATAGTACCTGCGCTTGCAGGGCGGTGTACGCCTGCTGAATAATACATACACTAGGTCCCCGCTGCTGATCACGGTGTAATTTGAGGAGGGTCTCCGAAGAGGACACGTCTGCACGCCGCAGTTCTGGGGCCTCGAGAAGGCAGAATTCCCAGCTCAGGTTTCTCCCTGAACGCTGTCCAGAAACACCCCTGCACATTTCCACGGATAAATCTGGACTGATAACAAGAGAGTAACAGTTTTCTAAATGGACATTTGGCCCCACGTTGTCTCCTTGGAAGAGTTCCACCATAGTCACTTATTCCATGGGTTTTCTTAAACATTCTCATCCCTCATCTTACAGTTAGAAAAATGGGTGCCCACGGAGACCAAGCGTCCTGATGAAAGCTGGGGTCGGGGGTGGGGACTGAGGCTCCCAATTTCTGCTCCAGGTGCCCACCCACCCTACCGATAGTCGCATTTCCTCTAAACGCCTTTTCCTGCCTGAGTTGATGGTATCCTTACACTGAAGGGAAACGGTGTAAGGCATGCTCACATCTCCTTCTCAGTCACGCTCACCTAGGTTCAATAACCTACACGATTTTCTACAGAAAAGATGCAAGTTAATGTGGAAACAGAAATACTGCCAGATAGCTGACATATCGACTTGAGTACACAGTGTAATTGTGGATATTGAAAATCCAGGTTTACCTAAGAGATAAATATACAGATACTTCTGGGCTGCACAAAACTATTTACCATAGGATTCTAAGTGGCCTGTTTTTCTCATGCATTTGAAAGAGGATTTAATGTAGAAAAATCCTCCCCCCTTCAATGTTTTTGGATTTGTACCTATTGCATTATGTTTAAAAATGTACTTTTTTTCTGATTAATTTTGATTTCTGGGAAGTCAAGTTGATGATAAAAGGACCACGAAGAAAGATGATGATTACTGACAATGATTAGATCCCCATCTTACAAATTAATAGAGAGGATGGGAGGGTCAGATATAGAATAATAACTGCAGGAGAGAAGAGGCTGCAAGAAAACCCAACGCCTACTTAGCTGTAATGACTTAATCCACTTAGACCTCATGCATCATGGGCGTTATGAAAAATTTATAATTATCATCATTTTCACTCTTTTAAAATGCTATCATCACACATCTCCTCTGACTCCCCCGACCCTAGGCATTGCCATTCTCATGGATTGGTGAATAAACTGCATTCTTCTGGCTTCTAACAAACACCACACAGTGCTATCTACCACCCCCCACATTAGATCAGACTTGTGGCGACACAGCTGCAGCTCCTAGCTGCCAGCTTTTCTGGAGCAGAGGGGGACTTCCGACTTGGCAGGGCAGGCTGCTGGGTTTCACAGAACCCTTCTAGCCCCCAAATGCCACTGTACCACCCCTGGTATGGGGAGCCCAGCAGCCAACCAGAAAACCAGACAGACTCACATCTTTGTCTGAAAAAGCGTGAAGGCGATCATCCTTGCGACCGTTCTTTCATCGAGAAATAAAGGAGGCCCGGAAATGCAGCGGGTTAGGTGTGTGGTACTCGGTAGGCTCTCAATAAATGGTGGCATCAGTCAGGGTCAAGTGTGACTTGGAGTCTCCCTCTCAGGGGAGTGAAGTCACTTCTAGCAGGCCCTCTTTCATCAACACATTCGCCATCTGGTTTTGGAAGCTACTGCTCAGTGAACGATGCAAAGGGCTTCAGCTCCCAAGATCTCCTATCTGGGTGCTTCCCTGCGGCTGAGGAATCCGAGGCTCAGAAATAAAGGAACCCGCCCACAGTCACATTACAGTGTCAGAAGCAAGATTCAGACCTCATTTGGCCTACCTTTATTCTCTCTTTTCAGAGCCTTCAAGGGGCTCTGATCTGCTCAGTAGACAAAGGAGTGTTCTGGAGACGTGGTGCTCTCACAACAAAGCAAACAGGGATGCACTGGTGAGGCTGGGGGCATCTCCCCGTTATACTCCAGTGATGACAAATCCCGTCCCAGTCCAGCCCTACAACCTCTCCCAGTGGATTTCTCTTCCTCCGCAAGCCTTGATAAATTACAAGGCCCCCCAGCAGGGACTGTTTCTTCCTCTCAGCTTTGTTTGGAGCCTTGTCTCAGCAAGGCTCAAATAAAGGGCTATTATTAATGGTGACAATAATGCCATACTGTTTTCTCAGGAGCCCCCTCAAGGTCTTGCCAGACCAAGGCCATGCTGCTTCCTGCCGCGCTCGCTGGCAGTTTTCACCTGTGGACCCTCAGCCACTCGGGCTGTTGGTACCAAGCACTGCCCTCTTCGTCGTGTTGCCCGAACTCCATCTCTGTGTGTTGGCAAAGGCCCTGAGCAGGGGACAGAGAAGGGCCTAACGCAGCACATCAGGATGTCAGCAGAGAACTAACCAGGAAGCCACAGGAGACAAAATCTGGCTAAGGAGAGAATGTATCCCAGGTTTGTTTTGAACTGAGCTCACCAGCAGGGCCTAGAGCTCAATGGCCTGGGGACAGCTTTGACAGCAGGCATGCTTGGGGGTGGTGCTGGTGTTCATTAGGCTCTTTGGGCCTGTGGAAGCCCTGACAGGTTATGGGTTCCTGTCTTGAGAAACCCCACTCGTGATGATGGAGGGGACACAGAGTGGAGCCACCGGGTGTTCGGGCTCATGGGTGGGTGTGTTCAGGTCTGTGTGTGCGCCTGTTTGCACCAGAGCCAGGCTCACCCTTCACATCCCTAAACTTGGGGGTCTGGCTAGAAATTCGTTAACAGAGGTTCACGGGGATGGTGGTAAGGGCAGAAATAGACTTTTATCGCAGGAAAAGCAATCAGCAGGATGAGGCAAGGTGGATGTGGAGAGGGGGTGGGGTTTAAACATAAGTTCTGTTGCAGGTTTGTCAGCTTTTAATTAGCACACCCCTCGGGACAGAGCACTCAACTCTGCCCCCACACTTATGAAGCTCAGGCATGCTCATGTTTCACTTTTACTGTCACCTGTAGCAGGCCCAGGTGGCCTGGGTCAAATGAGCTCTTCCCCGAGGCTCTCCTATGTCTGCTTGACCTGGTCTTGGAGAGGCTGGAAAGGCAGACAGGTGATGCACATACCTGCACAGGACTCACGTGCTCCTGCTCATTTCCCAGTAGGTGGTAAGCACCTCTGTGGACGGAGCTCAACTGTAAGCCAAGTGGGGAAACGAAGACATCACCAGAAGGCATTTCACCCAGCCTGAGGAGCCGGGAACGAGGAGACGAGTGCCCAGAGCCAGTGTCTGCCCTGATCCACTCAGGACCGCACCAAGGCGTCTTATATCCTTTGACTCGGTTGCTTTACCTAAGAACAAAGGAAAGGGCCAGCCAGCCTGTTCTTTCTCAGGGAGACTCAGAGATAAAAGGACAGAAGCAAAGGCAACATGTTTCAGAAACTGGCCCTTGTACGGCCTTAGAAACAGAGTGGTGTAAACCGGCTCACATGCTCACTTTCTACTCCCCCCCGCGGCTGAGAGAGAAGACGGATGGGGAAAGGCTGTGCCAGCACTTCTACTGCCGGCAGAGTCACTGCTGAGTCCTCCGTCCAAAGGTGATGCTCTGAAACCCCAGAGGTAGCCCAGAGGGGTCCCTTTTGCCAGGAACTCCAAATAGACCTATCAGCAAAAGGAAGATGCCCTCGCTGGGGGAGAAGGAGAAAACAGGGACTGCGACGTGAGGAGGGCTGGGATCTAGCCCCACCTCAACTGCTAATTCCTCACAGGATGAAGAAGTCACGGCCCCTGCCTGTGAGCGGAGCCAAGCCAGCTGATCGGAGCAGTCCCTTTTAGCGGACACTGTGAGCGCCTCTATCGAGCAGGAAAACAGCAGTGTGTCTTGTTACTTCTGAGCAAAAGCCCCAATTGTTCTCTACGGCATGAACTCCTCTCTCTAAAACCACCACCTCTTCCCTCCCTCCCTCCGCCTGCCACCCCCTTCCTCTGAGATCCACAAGACTGTTACAGAACATTCATTTATTTTTCTTCCATGCTTGGGCTGAAAACTCTGATGACTAAGCCATTGAATTTTAATATGCTACTGTGCTCCTTGGAGGGTTTCTTCATTTCCCAGCCCCCCCTCCCCCGCCCCCTGCGTCCTCTGCGGACATGTGGTAGTCGTTAGGAGCAGTTTGATGAAGTTTAGGTTTGCAGAGTAAAGGAGAGATGGGGAGGGCTAGAAGCGAGGCATGATAAATGGATACAACAGTGCAGAGAGCTACTCAAAAAAAATAAACATAAAGCTCCTTTTGACTGGGCCCACGAAAATCAAATTCCAAAAAGCGTTTCCCTCCCCTTTAAGGGGTGGGCAATGGTTAGAGGTAGGAAAGAAAAGTCCTCTCCATGTAAATGAACACTGTTCGGAGAAAGAAACAATTCTCTCTATTGGCAGCAGCCAGAAGCACACACCGGGGCGCTGCCAGCCTACATCGTGAATACTAAGTCCTGTGACGCTGGGGCCAGGCCGCCGACCGCCAGCCTTTGGAAGGGCCGGCCAGTGCGAGCAGAATTCCATGGAGGGTCACCCAGCACAAGGGGAGAGGCTCATCTGGCCAAGGACACCCCATCTGGGCTCAGTCTTGCTGACTTTCTGAAAGCCTGTTGCAGTTGGAGAGGACTTCCCCAAATTCTCTTTCCTGGACCCCAACTTCAGCCTCTTGCCCATCCCAAATGGCATGACTCCCTGTCCCTTGGTCTACCTTCCCTTCCATGTAGTTCACAAAGCCCAGACCTGAACTCTGAGCACAGGCTGCGGAGCGCTGACACCAGAGATCACTGTTAATGTGCGTAGGCACAATGATGCTATTGTGGTTATAAAAAAAAAAAAAAAAACAACGAAAAATAGCACCAATCTTAAAAGAGGTGCACGCCATGGCAGAAAGGGGTAAAACGACACGAGATGTGGGATGTGCTGTCATGCGCTTCAGGAACAACGAGGACAAAGCAATAGGTAAAGGGCAAAAATCATGCTGTTGATTCAGGACGATGGGCGTGTTGGAGTCCTTCACACAACTGTTTCCACTTGTTTGTATGTTAGAAAATGCTCATAAGAAAGAAAAAGACAACCTTGAACAAAATCTCGGACTTGCAACCTCAGTTTCTTCCCCTGGGTGTGAGTTTTAAAGGAATCACCCTACAGCATCTCAGGAGCGTTTGGGCTGATTTCACGTGCATGCTGTACAAGAGCTTGGCCAATCAGCTGCTACCAAAGAAGGAAGTGTCAGTGTTCTTATGCTTTCCAGGAGGCCACTGGGGACTTCCTTTTGTTGTTGTTGTTGTTGTTAATCCTACCCAAGACTTTTTGTTCCACGGCTTTTAGAAAGAGAGGAATAGAGAGAGAAAAACACAGATCAGTTGCCTCCGGTACACACCCAGACCGGGATTGAACAGGCAACCCTCCGTCTACAGGACGACACTCCAACCAACTGAGCCACACTGGACTGGGCATGGAGACTTCCCTTTTTAAACTGCCTTCCACATTGCAGTTTTATTTGGGGTATCTCTTCAAGGATCTCTTAGGCACATTTCTCAAATGCAGTGTAAGGTGGCTAAGAAAGTGATAGTCACTTTGTGACCCATTTACAATTGTAGACATGGATGTATGCAAAACACATCCATCCCTCCTTTTGTTTTTAGTTAGCAACTGACTTTTCTTCTTGCACATTTGAGAGCTCAAGTAAACAAGTTCAGGTGACCATCATAAAGAAATAGTCCTGGAATGAGCAAGGTGAGGCAGGAGGTGTCCTCACTCCGAGAACCCACCGTTTCCTCCTCAAGGATGCTCTGGACCAGCCAGAGGAATGCCCTACCCTGGGCAATCCTCGTTGCAGCTTGGAATCAGAAGGCTTGCATCCCGCTCTGCATCGAGCCAGAACCTCAGGCAGGTCACTGAAACTTGCCATACCTCACCTGCCTCACGTGTACAATGGGGGTCATGCCAAATGTCTGAAAGGCATTAGAGGGCTGCTCCAAGAGTGGGCGAGCAGCTGCGCGGCTGTAAGCAACACAAATTTATTATCTTATACTTTGGAGACCAGAAGTCTGAGATCAAGATGTAAGCAGAGCCATGCTTCCTCTGAGATGCTGGGTGGAACCCTTTCCTGCTTCTTCCTAGCTTCTGGTGGTGGTGACCCCCGAGCCTTGGTGTTCCTTGGCTTCTAGATGCATCACTCCACTGTCACATGGCGTTCTCCCTGTCTCTGCCTCTGTGTTCAAATTTCCCTCTTCTTGTAAGGATGCCAATCGTGCTGAACGAGGAGCCCACCATATTCTACTAGGACTTAGTCTTACTTGGCAAATTATATCTGCAATGACCCTATTTCCAAAGGTCACATTCTCAGGTACTAGGGATTGGGATTTCAACTTCTCTTTCAGGGGACACAATTCAGCCCTGGCACTGCCCTCGCAGGCTTATTGGAGCTTAGCTGGGCTCTGTGTCACCTGTCAGTCCCTGGCTGAGGGAGGAAGCTCTGTGACCAGGCTTGCTCAGTGGTTAATATGCTGGAGAAATGCCCATTGTATCAGAAACAGCCTCTTCTCTTTTTGTGGTTGCTGCTAAAAGGGGAGTTGGTTTTATGAAAAATGCTGTGGTTTTCATCAGGAAGTGCCCCTAGCTGGAGCCCACAGGATGGGAGGGTTGCTCCTTGCTAGTTAAATGCACAGAAATTCTTGGCGTTGTCATGAAGGGCAGATTTGCTGGGGGCCATAGAGGATCTATCCTGATGGTTCTGTCTGCAATAATCCTTGGGTCACTTATCTGCGACAAAGAGCACCTGAGTCTGGGAGGTGGAAGAAATGAAGAGACAGAAGTAGGGGGGACTGAGTCACTGTCCCTCCATGAGCTACCCAGAGGTTGGCACATGTGTTCTGCAAAGGGTCAGACCGCAAATATTTTATGCTTTTTGAGCCATCTGGTCTCTGTCACAACTACCCAACTTTGCCACTGCACCATGAAAGCAGCTGTAGACAATAAACAAATGGGTGTGGCTATGTTCCAAAGGACACTTCATTTATGGACGCTGAAATTTGAATTTCATAGAAATTCTATGCACCATGAAATTCTATGCATCTGTCTTTTGATTGCTTTTCAACCATTTCTGAGTGTGAAAACCATTCCTAGAAGGCAGGGTTTGTCCCGTGGGCTCCAGCTTGAGCTACATACGATCAGATATCACAGAAACTGTGTGTTCTTCCACAGTGCGCCACTGCCGACCTAGCACCCAGTTTTCAATATGGCTTTACACTTCCTAACACACCCTCAGAGGCTCATGTAACCCAATCCTGTTGATAAGCAGACTTGACATTATCCCCATTTTACAGATGAGAAAACCAAGACTCCAGGAAGTCAAATGCCCAGTTAGCAAGTGGTAAAGCCAGATTGAAACTTATACTTCTGGCTCTTTGTCTGGTACCCCAGCTGATACACCACATTACCCAAATGCACTCCAAGCCAGCCACTTCCCCACGGATGTTCATGTGTACCCACAACTCCCTAAATCAGCATGTCACGTCATCCTCCAGGTCACTTTTCTAGGAATTCTGCCACCATTGGGGTACTGGTGCAGAGCTGCAACCTCTCTGGAATCTCAGGGTTCCCGCAGAACACTGATGTAAGAGAAGGATGAGCGATGAGCAGCTTTCTGTGGCTTCTGCTGCATCCACACACTGTGAGGAGCAGAATCTCAGGATCCACTGTGGCCCAGTCAGCTCCTGAAGCATCTAATCAGCTGCACCTTTGGAAACAGGGTTTTACTTGTTCATTTATGGCAGGAGTTGACAGCTAGATGCTGTGGGAGTCAGGCGCAGGCACAAAAATAAGTGGAATTGGGGGTTGAAGGTCTATAGCTACTTGGAGAACATTTGCTTCATCTAAAGGGGGCAGATGCTACTGAGCTTCAGCCAACTGTTGCCAGCTCTGGAAATCTGATTTTTGAATGACAGCACAATAATTTTTTTTCCCCAAAGAACATTGGGTCAAAAGATACCCATAGGACACCATGTGCAGCCTCTGCCCTGAGGATTGTCCCTAGACTTTAGACAGATTGTACTACTTTTAGTAACTACACAAAGTGGATTCTCCTTCCTGAATACGCTCCTTCCTGGCACCAGAGGTGGGCGTGGCGGGTGTCAGAGAGGAGATGGGAGAAACAAGCAAACCACATGACCCTGAGTAAAGCAGCACAGAAAAAAACAAGCTCAGTGTTTGGAAGTAGATGAACACTGAATTATTCAAGACAGGTTCAGCCCAGGGCAGAAATAAAAAATAAGTCCTCACTGTGACCTGACTCAGACTAAATTGAACTTGATGATACCCTGCCACAAGACACCTTGGATGGAAATGAAGATGAGAATCACCGATGCCATCCTACAGTGATTGACAATGCTCCCTCTTCCAAATCACACTATGCCCTTGCATCCCCGAAAGGGGCCTGGCTTGGGTCCAGCATCCCGCAGAGCTCCAGGCTGGGGGGGTACCCCTCCTCCCAGTTCACCCTCTGTAAATACTTGTAATTTGCCTTTTGCACCATGACCCAGCACCTGCTCCTTGAGTCACCACCATCCTTGTGTTCCTGAGAGCCATGATTGGCTAAAGAGGCTCTGACTGGCTAATGCAGTCCTGTGTGTAGCACCCAGCAGGACTCAGTGATCGCTTCACAGGCACATGAAAATGTGCCTGGATCCATGCACCAGGTGCTTTTCTCATCTAGTGTATGTAATAAAACATGGAGGTAGGTAATGCTGTTATCCCTGTTGTATAGACTAAAACAACAACAACAACAACACAGCTCTAGGAGTTTAAGTAACTTTCTCAGGGGAAGAAAGCCAGTGAGAAGTCAAGCGAGGACTTAAACCCAGGTCTGGCCCCAAAGCCTGCTCTTTCTGGGATGTGAGGACCACCCGAAATTCAGCCCCAGCCACATCCCTCCAAGGGTCACTGGTCTTGTATGGCAAGCGAGTCCTTCATGGAAAGGAAGGGGACAGCTAGGAGGACCAGTGGGGACAGAGAAAAGTGATGGAATTGACTGACTCGACCCCTTCTCAGGTCTGTCACCGATGGAGCAAGGCCGCAGGGCTGCCTCAAGGAGCCTCCTGTCATGGGGGGAGGGGGGAGCTTGACCCACCCCACGGCCAAGCCTGACATGGAGGTAGGCCCGGCGTCACACACCCTCTAAGTACCTGGATTAGAGTTCACGCTCTGGAGTCAGAGAGACCCAGGGGCCTCACCACTCCCTGCTGATCCATACAACTGATTTCCCCTTGCCAAGCCTCAGCTTCCTCACCCATAACCGAAGATCATAAAGCACTGGCACTGCACGCACTGGGTGGCTGGGAGGATTAAATGAGATAACGAAGGTAAAGTGCTTAGAACAGTGCTTGGCTTACAATCAGAATGCAATGCAAAGTCGGGAACCTTTTGTTGTGAAATAATTACATTCACGGGAAGCTGCAAAAATCGTACAGAAGGCTCCTGTGTACCCTTCACCCAATTTCCCGGGATGGTTATATCTTACATAATGATAGCACAATAGCAAAGCCAGGACACTGACATTGGACTAAAGTGTATGTACAGTTCTGTGCCATTTTATGACAAGTGTGTATGGTTTATTTTTACAATGATCACCTTCTGTCACCACTATCACGATGGGCAGTACAGGCCTGTGGTTAAGTGTGCAGCTTCTGATGCCAGACTGTATTGATTCTAAAACTGGACATTACCAGCTGTGTGACCCTCAGCAAGTTACTTAACTGCTCTGTGCCCTTGTCCCTTTCATCTGTAAAATGGGAACAACAACAATAGAACTTCTTTGACACCGTTGTTAAGAGGATTAAATAACTTAATATATGTAAAATGCCAGTACCAGGCAGGCACTTAAGTAAACACGCCATGATTTTTAGCGATTATTATGTTCGTCATTTTCACTCTCCCTGGGCCCCTTGGAAGGGGTTGGGTGGGGAGAATAACTTTGGCCTGACTTCTGTCTGTCACAGGGCTCAGACCTTCCTTTCCTCTTGATTGATGGTCGTGATGCTTTACAGAAGTGACCCAAGCACACACCAGGGTTCTGCGTTTGTTGTTGTTTCGTTTTAGAATTAAAGCCATGTTGCCATTTGGAAAGTGAACTCAGGTGGTGTCTGCCTGAGCATGCGTCTGGAGGCCTGGGGTCTCTGCTGGGAAGCTTGGCTGACTCTGTGTTCACTGCTTTGGAGAGGAAACTGGTGAGGGATGTGGGAGAGGCAGAACTGGCTGGCTCTGCTGGCCTCTGCACCCCACAAAGGCCAGCACTTGACCCCCAGATAACAGCAGCCCGCACTTCCTCTGAAGGACCCCACCATTCATCTGAATGGTGGTCTCCAAGGTGGGCTTCACAGCTGTGTGACACTAGCAGGCCTCGGAGGACAGGGATGAAACAAGACCCCGTCCCGAGAATGAGCCCATGGAGGGAGACAACTGAGGGTGGCTGCACGGCTTGGCTGCAAGGTCCAAGTTCCTAGGAACTTAGACCCCCATATGCATCTGTATTGGAGTGACAATGAAGAAAAGAGGAAGGAAATGAGTCGCAGTCGCTGTGTGGAGAGCATCACCCCCAAACAGGCTGTTGCTGCAGGAAAAGGGATGCCACTCAGCATGCTAACAGCTACCACTTGTTAAGTATTTACTTTGCACTAGAAGCACTCAATGCTCAGACCAACTTATGATGTGGTACCATCACCCCACCTTACAGCACAAGAACAGAAGGCTGGAGAGGCCAAGGTCACAGCTAATAAGCCATGGAACCGGAAGGATTCCAACTGGGGTCATGGACCTCCACGTTGGAGCTCTAACCGCCTCCCCCACGACCACGGCTCCTCTTGGCCTGGCTCTCATTTCGCCCTTTATCCATGCTGTGGCCCACATGCTTGGTTTGCTTCTTGTTATAGCCCTTTTAGCATGCCCTTATGTATCCTTGCATCCAGTACAGTAGTGGGGTGGAACGGGTTATCTATGTATTTATTAAACAAACCAAACACAGTGCACCTCAGCTGGATAAGCTTAGAAAAGAACAAGACAGGTTTAGATTCATGTCATTTCATTCTTTTGCCCTGCGGGTCTCAGTCTGTTCTAGTTGAGAGGTCCAAGGTCAGGCTTGTGGGCCTGCAGGACTGCACTGCAGTCCCGGGGCGCTGTGAGATTTGCGGGCCAGCTGTGCCGGCGCAGCCTGGAGCGAATGTGCCTTGAAAATCCATGATGTGTTCCTGCCCTGGAAACATTTCCTGCTTTTCCACTTCCGGCCTGCTCTCATCCTCGGGCAGAGGCTGCCCGTCAGTCCAGACTGGTGGGGTGATGTCAGCGGAGAGAACTGGACCAGCAGCCCTGACTGTCTGACTCCTGCCCGGGGCCCCAGTCCCAGCGCTGCAGAGCCTGCTGCAGAGCCTCGTGGAGGGGACAAAGCAGAGGGGACGGCCATTTCCAGGTGGCGATGACTCACCTGCACTCCACTCTGGCCAAGCCCGCTGGAGATCCCTCATTCCACTCCCTGTGCCTGAGTATCCATGAGGTAAACAAACCACAGGGGCCTCATCACACCCAAGCCTGACTCCCTCAGCTCAAAACCCAAGAGGGAAAAGCAGGTTCCATCATTTGGAATCTATTTGGCTTGGATCCACGACAGCATTCCTTACTCAAGACCTGAGTCAGAACAAGGCTGCAGCCCACAGGCGGAGGCTCTGCTGCAGAGAGAGTCTGAGTTGCAGACTCTGAGCCCTCCTGGGATTATGGCTCTCAATGATTACAAAAGAAAAGCTGGTAAACACCCTTTGAGGCCCAGCGAAAAGTGCTCCATCTTTGCTTCGGAAACTGCATGTTAGACTTTCTCCAGAGCCGTTTTGCGAAGGGGAAATTGTGGGGATGATGGCATGCCAGAAGCTTCCCCTGGATATGGGCACCATTTTCCTTTTATTCTCCTCTAGGAGGGGCTAAAGTAGCAACCAGATCTTTGATTTCCTGCCTAGCAATAGTCACAGTTGCCATTGAGACCAATGGCAGACATGGTTTTATGTCAACAGCCCAGTCTACCAGAAGTCACCTTCACTTACGTGGATTGCAACTCTGCGCTTCCCTTTCTGTCTCATTTTTCATCTGCTTTTACTAGGTGGTATGACCAGTTTTCCCTGGGCTAGTGGTTCTAGTTAAGGGTAGTTGTTAATTATGTACAAAGTGATGCTAAAGAATAAAATAATACATTCTGCCATTCTTTCATGTCAAGAACACCAAAACTTTCAACTCAGAGCTCCCTTTTAGATCAGCCACATAAAGTATTCCTATTAGGTCACATGGACAAAGTCTCATGGTCTTCACAGGTAGGCAAGGCCATGGCCAGAGAAGGTGACTGTCCTGCTGGAAGTGACACAGGGCACCACTGATGAGTGGTGGAGAAGGGAGACACTCAACCCTTCATGTAAGGCCACTGTCACATACCTGAACAGAGACCTTTTCACAGTTAATTCAGCTACTTGCTGAGACTCCAGAAAATAGGAATGGCATTAGGGAATTACCAGAGTGGGGGGCTCTGAACTGACAACTCAGGGGTCAAGGCCTTTGTTTCTTAGGGGGGCTTGTGAATGACATCAAAGGCCCTCATATAAGGAAAATGACACGTTCAACTAGAAAAATTTTGACATTAAAGAGAGCCATGTCGAAAATCCTGACTCAGCCTAATAATTCCCAAGACCATGTTGTTGAAGGGTCCTGACCGATTGAAAAGTTTTAAGATGCATTTAAAACAGAGCATGTTCTTGGTCCCCAAAACTTACTTATTCTTGGCTGCAAATAAAATAGATGCTGGTACTTACTTAAAGCTATACTTTATAATCAGTTATTATTCTTAAGGGAAAATATTAATTTTTAAAATCCTTCTTGGCTATACAGAACATGTGGAAAAAATCGAAGGCAACAGGATTCACGCACACGCATGCACACACACACACACACTCTCTCTCTCTCACTCTCTCCTGCCCAACCCAAACCCCTCCCCCACCCTGAGCCTGTCATTTCATCTCTCTGCTTTATTGGCATGCACATCTGGATTATATAAGTTTCAAGTATGCTTTTCAATATTAGTACTGCTTAGGGTTACAATCCTTGACAAATCTCGAATGCCAGATGTCAAATCAAATTAGCTTGACCAGCCGCAGGAGGGCAGGGGTAAGAAGGATGTACAATTGGAGGACCGCAATAATAAACAAGAGCCTGCAGTGGGTCCATGGTTTCTGCTTAGTTGACACAGAGGTTTCAGAAGTGACCTCATGAACTTTCAGATCCAGGGGAGTGCTGATCTGCAGATCCGCGTTTCCACCCTTTCCCAGGACATTCAGAGGGAGTAAGCAGTGAGGCTCGTGGGGGCCCGGTAATTCCCCCCGATTTCCACAGTGAGGCCTAGCGACAATCTTCATATTTTCAAATGATTCTTGTCAAAGCAATTGCTCCGTAAGGCAGTTTTCTGAGTGCTATCCCCACAGACATGAAATAGATGAAAAACATTTTTCAGGATAAATCTATCATCCTGGATCTTTCAGACCACGCCAAACTTTAGTCTGAGAGCAGTAACCACCCAGTGAGGGGCTGGCTCAGGAGATGTCCATTTGGTTGGGAAAATGTTTAAAGGTGCAAATGCAACTGCTCGAATGCACAGCCTCCAGAGCTGCTTCGTGAAGGGGAAGTTGTAGGGGATCCAGGGTCTCACAAAGAGCATCTCTGAAATATTAAATTTTACCTTCATTACTTTAGTGTCAAGTCTGACCCCCCATGGAGGCATCTTCCAGCATGTCATGACTCTGGTACTAACCTAAAAGTGACTGGCTACAAAAAAATAATGACCGAATAGGTTTTATTTATTTATTTTTAATCCTCACCTGAGGACATTTTTTTTTTTTTTTGAGAGACAGAGAGGAAGGGAGAAAGAGAAAAACATCAGTATGACAAGGAAACATTGACTGATATATGACCAACCCACAACCTAGGTGTATGTGCCCTGACCAGGAATTGAACCTGCAGCCCTCTGGTGTATGAGATGATGCTCCAACCAACTGAGCCATCCAGCCAGGGCCCAGATAATTTATTTTTGCAACATACTTTTAATTCTACCATATTCCTTTTTAAAAATAACAGATTCTCCTTTCTTAATATTCACATATCACTTATCATATAAACTCTTTTGGGATAATTAGATCACCCAGAATTTCTTCATTGTGGTTACCTAGCTCCCAGGGATGCTAACAGATGTTATATGGGAAAAAAAGTGTTTGTGGGATTGATCTGGGCACTACTGGATTAAACACGTTAACTTTGTTTCTTTGCTGCAGGACTTCTCAGAGCCTTGAATATGTAAATACATATTATCAACTACCAAGAAAGGCATTTCCCAACACATTTGGCCATGGGGTCTTTTCCTGCTGTGTATTTGTTCATGACCAGTGTTCTCAGAACCACATTAGAGGTTGGTTGGTACTTAAGTCCTCTGCTGAATAATCTTCAAGCCAACTCACAGATAAGGAAGTGAAGGCAGTCCAGAGTGCTGGCTTCTGTGTTGATGCACTGAGGGAGGGAATGGCTGAGGGTCACCAGCCCATGTGGACGCCCAGTGAATAGAGTCTTGTCCTCTCTGTGACTTCTCACGGTCCCCCACAGCACCTGAGCTTGTCGGTAACCTGGCTTACCACCTGCCAGGTGTCCCAAATGCCCAGCACCCTGTGAGACACCTTTCATAGGTGCCTTCCTGAGCACTAAATCACCGGGCACACCAAGCCATGTGCTGGCACCGCCGAGCAGGAGAGTCAACGCCAACTTGGAGACACTTAGAGGTGGGCTCGAAGTCTGGCTACCAGCACACACGGGCTGGGGAGATGCCCCACGATCCCGGCCACTGTGGATGTGCAGTAGATTCCAAAGACCACGAACAACCTCTGGGGTGGTCGCACGCCTGACAATGGCTTGTGAAAAGTGCACACAAAACTGCAGCTCTACAGGTACGGCTGTGGGAGGCGGGAGAGGACGTGCCTGCCCACGGGTGTGCTGCGTGTTCCCTCGTGTTCCGGCAGTCAGTGGGGAAAAGGAAACAGAAACCAGAAATCATCCTGCTGCTCAACATCGACCTAAACAAATGCGCGAGGCACCTACTCAGTGCGGCAGAATGGGCGTTACCGGCACTATTTCATCAGCAGCACTGCCATTGGCTGAGAGCTCACTACTGCCTTGTCCTTTGCGTGTGTTCTTTCATGTAATCTTCACGACAGCCCGATGAGGATCTAATGTTTTATTACGTTTTACAGATGAGGCAATGAGGCCAGAGAAGCCAATGGTCCAGACACAGGGACAAAGTCAGGATTTGAACTCAGGTCCATTTGGTGTCACGGCCTCAGTTTCCCCCCACCTATTGATCCAACAAATCTTTAGGAATCCTTACTTTGTGCCATGGGAGTTACATGGATCAGATGCAGGATTTTGCTCTCAAGAAGAATAAGATGTTCAGATGAAAGGCCTGAGAAATAGAGATCTGAACCCCAGGCGGCACTAGCAAAGACTTATGAAGAAAATGCCACCTACATCCAGTCCCTATTTTAAATGCTTTTCCTAAATAAACTCATTTGGTCCTCATGAGGACCCTGTGCAGTTGGTACTATTATGCCTATTGGGCAGATGGCAACACGGAGTGACAAACTGGTTAAGAACTTGCCTGAGGTCACAAAAGCGAAAGGATGGAGCTGGGATGGGCCCCTGCATATGCAGGCTTGGCCGCTGTGCTACGCGGCACCTCAAAGGAAGGAGAGGGGCAAGTCTGGGGCTAAGACAGCAAGGCCAGGCCCAGTTTCTGAGCCATGGCTCTGCTGCCTGCCTGCAGGGCCAGCCTGGTTCCAACATACAGGACAGAGAGGACAGTACCACACAGCTGTGGCTGTGGCTGTTCACACGGCCTTGTCAAAATCTCAAAATCTGCAGTTAACCAGAGCCTTCCTAGCTCCAGCCTGGAGTCTCAGTGTCTCTCTCTCTCTCTCTCTCTCTCTCTCTCTCTCTCTCTCTCTCTCTCTCTCTCGTTGCCATCTCGGAAAGGCGCTGCTCTAGAATCTGCTGCCAGTGAGCGTCCTCCCAGCCCAGGTCTGGGGGGAGGGGCAGGACAGCTCTCCTAAGCCTTTTGACCTCAGGGCCCCTGTTCCTAACCTAACAGCATGTCTAGTGGGATCTGCCCACAGACAATGATCCATCAACCCTTACAGGCAAGACGACATAAGGCCCTCAAATATAATGGACAATATAAGTACCTGCTATCTGATCAGATACTAAGGGGGTACTTTATGCCATTACTTCTAATCCTTACAAACCCTGCTTTTATAAACGAGGCTGTTCAGACTCAGAAAAGTTAAGTACCTACCCAAGAGTGACCCAAGAATTGGAGGAGACCAAAGGCCAGGTGAAGAGCTGGTGGATGCATGATCCCTGGGAGCTCTCCCCGCACTGACTGCTTTGCTGAAGACATACATATAACTAACGACAGTCTAATGAGGAATGGGGAAATGCCACAGCTGTGGCACAGATAAAGCAAAACAGGAGAGGTGGCTTCAACCTTGGAGAGGCAGCATGTGAAGTGGCCATAGCTACCTCATGTGGGGAAGCCCGGAACACACTGTGATGAACAGTGAAGTTCTAGGCACTCCAGGAATGAGAACCTCAACCCCAAACCACAGCCACAGCAGCAGCAGCATGACACCCAGCAGAGTGTCTTTCCGGGCCGGGGGGGTGCACCCGCTCCCCCATGCAGGCTTGGGCACCCCTGCGGAGCACACCTAGCAAGAGTTCTCCAACACTTTCTCACTCAGTCAGTTGATCCTGGTTCCACCCGGCTGGCTCTCAAGTCTGATCTGCCCCTTGGTGTTGAGGCTACTACTCCACTCTTGGATGCTGGACCCAGCTCTGCACCAGCTTGAAACCACCTCAAGTTCCCCTTTTAGCACAGCTGCCCACACCCAAGCCTTGGATCTGCTCTTGGATCCAGGGTGTAGCCCCAACATGGACACACAGCATCACGATTTCCACCCACTCACAAGAGCCTCTCTGTTCCTCCCCTGACCCTTCTGTCAAAAACAGTCCTGCAGCATCACCAATGCTTCGCCATCCACACTTTGAAATTCTAGCCCAGCCTTCTGTGACTGCCTGCTACGCAAGATACTGAGCTCCAGAACCCAAGGAATTTGCTTTCTTCAGAAACACCAGATGACTCCTAAGAGCTGTTTGCTACAATGAAGGTGCGCCACCTAATTCCAGCAGATGGACAGCTTGTTCACCTGAAGTTGCTATTAAAAGATACCAAGTTATACCGCAGGGTGGGCTCAAATCTCACATCCTTCTAGCTCTTGGAACTGTTGTTTCTTTTCTAGTCTAAATGTAACACTTTCATATATGTACTCAAAACTTATCCTAAATTGATCATTTAGACAATGTGCAAATGTTTTGCTATAGCTGAAGTTCATGGCAGTGTTGATATAACAGAGAAAAAACTGTAAACCAAAATTCCCAGTAACAGATGATGAATTACATCAATCTATTCATTATATAGAATATCCCATATAATGAAATACTTTTTAAGGCATTAAAAACAAATATGGGGAAGAGCTATATGTATTTATTAACTTGGAAAGAGAAGCAGGTTATGAAACACTATTACGTGCATTAGGATCTCAAAAGTAAAATCTCCAACAGGTGAGATTATAGATGACTTCAGTATGCCTCTATTTGATGATTCATACTTTAAAAGTTTGTCTACATTGGACAAATTAATTGTATAATAAAAGTTATTTACAAAGTTTTCTTTTGATTAAAGAAATTGTTTATGCCCATTTAGCAAGCAGAAAAATATGAAAAATACCAACCTATAAATTCAAGTTCCAAATTTTCAAATTAACCAAAGGCAAATGGTAGTAATTTAGGGCATGGGTCAAGATGCGAAATCATCACCAAATGCCCACCAGCCTAGACGGTATATCATCCATGGTGGTCCTAGAGCACACTATTTTTTGTAGGTGGTCTTTCAACACCAAAATGAGAATAAGGAAAAGCTGCTAATAGGAAACTTAGTCCAAGGGGCCCAAGATTCACATTTGGTTCCTTTCTCTCAGCAAACACACTTCAAACTGGTTTTCTTGACTCCTAGCAAGGACCCCCTCTCTCCCCACTGCCCCTGGCCCAAGCCAGAAGAAAGGGAGACCTCTTCACCAGTTGCTTTTATGGAAGTACTAAGTTCTCTCGCTTCTTGGTAAATCTAAAGAGCGCTTCTCTACCTGGATTTATAATGTCCTGGTGCAGAGCTTCTCAAACTATACTGTACGCACAATCCTTGGGGTCTTGTCAGAATGCAGACTCTGATCCAGGCGGTCGGGGGTGGGGGCGGTGGGGCTGAGATGCTGCATTTCTAACAAGCTCCCGGCTGGTGCTGCAGCTGGTCTGGAGGCCACACTGAGCAGAAGGGCCCGATCCATGATTCTCGGATGGAGGAACTGAGCTGAGTTCAGGGATGCTGAGCTTGAATGAGGCATGGGGCCAAATCCTATCACCCAGGAGGCCAGCCATGGCTTGGCTTCTAGAAAACTCTTACCTCCTCAGGCCACTCGTGATCAATTAGCAAATGATCCAAATGGAACCCTAAAGGACCTTGATGATTTATTTAACATTCCTGTCAAAATGGGTCATTTACTGCAGTTACTAGGGGGATCTGCCCCAATGTCCTGGCTGCCTTACAGGAACTCTGCATAACCAGAAACACCCGTGGGTGCCTGAAAAAGGTAGGCAACAGCAAAGATTGCATTCAGAAACAGAACATTTATAACACCAATACATCATCCTTCAAACAGTCATTCTGATTGGCTTCTGTGGAAGCTGACACTAGAAGGTGTGAGCGTGGAAGACCAAGGCAAGAGGCCACACTTCGGTGGATTAGAGAAGGTGAACTGGGAGCCAGGTGTGGGTGGCTTTAACAGGAAAGGTGGAGGGAGCAGAGGACAATGAAACTGGTAAGAGGTGGACCCGAGTAACACCACTGCAGCCGGACGCCTGTCCCCGAGGGCCCTGGACAATGGCAGCAGGAACTGTGCTTGCACACACGCCACTTGACACTGTCTGGGCCGGGAGGGGCCTTAATGAGGCTGGGTGGGGAGGCAACTCCATTTTTCATCACTGACACTCAGACAGGCCGCCTTCAGCCCAGGACCCTGGCCAGTCAATCAGACCCCAGCTCTGCTGTGTATAAACACCTTCCATTTTCAATCAGCAAGGGAGGCAGGTGCTGCAGATCTGGTCACGGTCAGTTGGGCAATCTGATAAAGGCTTCCTGGGGTTGAGGTGGCCCCAAAATAGACCGGGCATAATTAGACCAGGCGGAGGGGCTGTCAGGCAGCCCAGGCGGAAATAACAGGGCCTCTGCCAATCAAAGGGAAACCCAACTGAGGTGTCAGGTGGGGAGGGGGCATTTGTTGAAGAAGTGGACGGTGGGAGAGGGGACGCTTCCCTGAGGCTGGCTGGTGACTCTGGCAGGGCTGCACAGCTCATTATTCCAGCCCCAGAGCGAGGCGGGTGCTATCGATCACTCTCGGGGTCCCTGGGGATTCCTCATTATGCAGCAGGGCCCGGCGTGTGCTTTGCTCGGGTGGTGACCAGGGGAACATGGTGACACATCCTTGCCTGTGGAAAAACAGCTTGGCCTTCTTCCCCCTCCTCCTTTAATTATCTTGCAGGACTCTTAACCAGGACGCTACAGAAATGGACAATTAAAATAACAACAAAAAGGCCACGATAGGTTTGCAATTTACAAAGCCGTCTGTACATGTGATCTGGGAGGACAGAGGAGGATCGATGCTGGAGGCAGCAGAGCTGGGAAGGCAGGGGCCCACTGCTCTGCCCTTTGGTCCTGCTACACTCACCCTATCACACATGTGCACAAACTTCTACATTTACACAGGGGTTCCAGACTTTTCAAGAGCTGGGCAGAGCTCAGCAGCCCCTCGCCCGGCCCTAGATGACAGCACTTGGCCAGCTAGCCTCTCACTGCTTTTCAAGAACATGGACCCAAGACACAAGCAGACAACCACTCTTCTGGTCCTTTTATTCCATTGTTTCCTGTCTAAGCCCAAAGTTCGCCCCCTTCCCCACCCGCCACCTCCAGCGCAGCTTCTATTTTTGATGAATGGAACCTGATGGGCAGCTTCTGTCCTCAGCCCTTGGCCCACGTGTCCCTGGAAGGACTCTGCCTTTCGGCACATTCTCCAAATAAATTAAACTCCAGGGCCCACCAGTATTGAAGGTTTCTTGGGGGGAAATTATAAGAGTTTATATTGCACATTTATGGAAGAAAACTTTACACACGCTCCCTTTGCATGTCTGTGTTCATTCCCCAACGCTCCTTTCCCAGTGCCCGCCTGGGGTCTCCTGCTCCTGTTTTTGGTTCTCACCATCCGTCACCATTTTCAGGCTGCTCCTTCCCCTTCCCTCACTACCAGCAAAACAAAAGTCACTTAACTATTATTCTTAACTTGTCTCCTTGGAGGCTTAAAAACATATTCCCAGGCATTATGCTACATACATGAAAGAAGGAAGTCTCAGAAGGTTACTAGGTACAGCAGAATTCCATGTATCTGATATTCTCAAATGATGGAGAACAGATCAGTGCTTGCCGAGTGGGGGAGGGGGCGGGGAGAGGGCGTGACTATAAAGCAAAGAAGGAAGGAGCTTTTGCGGTCATGGAACTGCTTTGTATTTTGATTGTGGTGGTGATTACATGAATGTATACATGTGTTAAAACTCATAGAACTGCATATCCCCAAAAGCCAATTTTACCATATGATAATTTTAAAAATATATGCATCAACAGAACTGATCTCCTCCTGGGACAGAGGTGGGGAAACTCTGCAATTATGAATGATTGATTGAACCTAGTCACCAAAGAGCCACTTCTTCAAAGATTTTATACAACACACACAGCCTCTCTGCCCAAGCTAGGGCCTCTACATGCATAATTTGCCTTTGGGGACCCCCATTCATCATATGCAATGTGAATGGTACCCAGAGATCTTCCCAGCAGGATGTATCACCTCCTTATTTCCCTTCTGCAATCGGAGTAACATTCTAGGCTGACCTTGTCCCCAACCTGTCTCTCAGCCACTCCCTTCCTCTCTCATTCACTTACCTCCTTCCTTTCTTCAAATACACCAAGCACGTGCCCACTCCAGGCCTCTGCACCAGCTGCTCCCCTCCTGTTCATTCACTCAGGTCTCAGCTCAGATGTCTCCTCAGAGGTCTGTCCTGAGCCATCAATAGACAGCTGCTTAAACCCCTCCTCACTCTGTGCTGTCATGGTTTTGGGGAAAAAATTTTTTATAAAACTTTTCACTATCACTTATCTGTCCTCCCCCCAAAAGAGTGGAAGGATGTGTGTTTCACAGTCCAAGGACCGTCTTGCTTACTATCGTATCCACATGACCTAGAAAGTGTCCAAAGCACCAGAAACAGAGTGGACAGACCATGGAGAAGACAGAGCTTGAACAAAATGGGGAAATGACTGTGGGGGGAGGGGCGGAGGTAGAATCACAAATCCATGAATTCTCTTTTGCCATTTTCCATAAGTTTTACAGCCAAATGTTATAACTCATTTTCCCCAACATTTGATAATGAAAACCCTCAAATGTACAGCAAAGTTAAAAGCATTCTACAGTGAAAACTGTAAGTGCCATCTAGATCAGAGTCTATCACGTTGCTATAGTCACTCGTATTACCACTTATCTATCCATCTGTCTGTCCCTCTAGCCATCCTTCGACTCACTGACTTTTTCTGCTCTCATTTCTACTCAATCATCTGAAAAACAGCCATTGCTCACACAGAGGAAATGAACCAGAGATGAGGGTACTCTCTGCTGCTATCGTAAGTGCGAGAATAATCAAAGATTTCCAATAGCTGTGTCCCCTGGAAGCCGTGCACCTCTTCCAAGTTCTGACCACTCTGAGTCAGGTCTGGAAGAATCAAACAGAAGGACAGAGCACTAGGTGTGTTATTTTTCTCACTGCATCATTAGTCTTCTCACAGTCTTGTTTTCAGCCCAGGAGAAGGATGAGGTGGGAGGGGGGTGATTAGGGACTTACGGGTCCACAGGAGGGATGACAATGAAGGATGACCTTCAGCTATGTTTCCAAGGCCACTGCCCTAGAAGATGGGCTTCTGTGTTGCTGCAAAATCACTCCCAGGTGCATGAGGGAGGGGCTGTAGCAGCATCTACGTGGAAACGCCCACTTCATTGCCCTGACATGAGCACAGTTTTCCTCTGGACACTCGTGCATCTGGTCATAACATCAGCAATGACCTTCACAGTCCCTCTGGGGTTATTCATCACATACCCCATCCCTACCCCTGCCTTCAAGTGGAAACCCAGCAGCACGGCCATTTTTACTGGGGTCAAGTTGGCTGAATGAGAATCTGCTTTTCCAATTCCGACATCAGCGCATCCTGGAAAACTGGCTCTGCCCTTGAAAAAGATGGGTCGATGGCATAAATCTATGGTCAGTCAAGTCCTGACAGGGATGGAAAGAGCTAACCAAACACGACGTTGTGCTCCAGGCCCAGGCAGACCCGCTTGTCAGTTCTCCAACAGGAACCCTGTAACAACGTCTCTCACTTCCCATAACAACAGGGTCCCTACTCCATCTCGTTCAATGTTCAGAATCCAATGATAGGTAATGCATCTCCTCCCCAGGAAAAATGAGGTGCACATCAACACAACATTTTGCAACTAATTTTAGGGGTTCACCACAGCGCATCCCCAATGTGTCTAAATCCCAACATCCATGGTTAATGCGAATTCAGGGCTGACTGCATGCTGGGCTCTGCGCTAAGCACTTTGCTACATGGTCTCATTCAGTCTCATGGCAGCACCTTTATCACTGTCATTATCACCCCATTCTCAGAAGTAGAACATGAAGCTGAGAAAGGCAAAGCGATGTACCTTCTGCAGCTGCACAACTTGTAAGCAGCAGAGTTGGAATCTACTGAGGCCTGACTCCAGGACCACGAGGCACTCACGGCCTTCCTGGGATCCCACAAACCAGCTCTGCTCAGCCCATAACTTCAAGCTATCCTGACCCCAAGTTTTCCTCCCCATTCAAGTGGCTTGTTAAAGTCAAGGGATGAGACAGTCCTTCCCAGCAGGCCAGCCAGGGTGGGCATGTGCCAGGAGCACAAGGCCACAGGGCCTGAACAAGAGAGTCCTGATGGCAGGACTCCAGCTAGATGGTGACCTGCCCCACCCAGGCAAAGAACAGCCCATAAAGAACCCGCTCCACAGCAGATGTCAAATTGCACGCATGGGGCCGATTCAGGTCAGTGGTGTGTTGCTTGGCCCATGCTTGGCCCACAGCTTCACTTTTTTTTAAGTTTAAATATGAATAGCTTTTTTTAATCCTAAGAATCCCAAAACACCAATCCAAAAGAACTTAAGCAGCCCTATGTTCATAGCAATGCTATTTACAATAGCCAAGTGCTGGAATCAGCCTAAGTGCCCATCAGTAGGAGTGGATTAAAAAACTGTGATACATTTACACAACGGAATACTACACAGAAGAAAGAAAGAATTCTCACCTTTTAAGACAGCATGGATGGAACTGGAGAGCATTATGCTAAGTGAAATAAGCCAGTCAGTGAAAGATAAATACCATATGATCTCACCTATAAGAGAAATCTAATGAACAAAATAAACTAGTGAGCAAAACAGAACCAGAGACAAGGAATCATGGAACAAACTGACAGCGGTAAGAGGGGAGGGGAGCGGTGGGGACTGTTTGAAAGAGGTGAAGGGATTGGTCAAAGAACATATATGAAGGACCCATGGACATGCACAATGGTGTGGGGATGGCCTATGGAAGTGGGGGACAGGCTGGGCAGAGGGGGACAAATGGGGAAAACTGGGACAGCTGTAACAGCATACACAATAATAAAATAAATAAATTCGAGTATCTTTGAGGTAGGGTCTACAGCTGACTACATAGGTCCCACCAGTCCCCAGAATCTCGCCTCCAACATCTTCATGAAAACAAATTAACAGAGACCAATGGCCTCATTTCTGAGGACATTTGAGTGGGTCTCTTAAATCACAGCAAAGCAGTTGTATCGACCCCACAATGGACTTTTGATTCTGGCCCCTAATGCTCCTCCTACTGCTTTAAACTGTACAAATGCCAAAGCCCGCAGCCCAGGATTTCCGACAATACCAATTTCCATGTTTGCTCACGGCTCACACCTCTCTAAGCATGCCACTAAGAGCCAGCAAACAAGGAGAGGAATGTCAGCTCACTGCATTTTTCTTTTCGTAAGGTCAGAAAAGATGTGAATAAAACCACCAGGGTACTCAGAAAGTAGAATAAAAAAAAAGATTCCAAATGGATTCAATGTAACAGTAGTTAAAAAATACCTGGTCTAAGAAGACAAAACAGAACCCAACCTAGTCTTCTGCTTTAGCTTGTATTATTCCCCTGTCACTAAGAGTTAAAATATGTATGCAAGATTATAGCTTTTTTGTCAAAACAGAGCAAAAGTGAGAGGCCATTCTCTGTAAAGAAAGCACATTTAATATGGTCACACGTTTTAAAGGTGAATGCTACATAGACATAGAAAGCCAGGAAGGATGCACAGTGAGATACACCACTTCACACCTGTCAGGATGGCTACTATCCAAAAATTAGAACATAACAAGTATTGAAGAGGATGTGGAGAGGCTGAAACCCTTGTGCCCTAATGGTGGGGTGACCCCTGGGACAGCTGCTCTGGAAAAGAGTATGATGGTTCCTCAAAATATTAAAAATAAAACTACCATGTGATCTAGTAATCCCATTTCTAGGTAAAGATCTAAAATAATTGAAAGCAGGGTCTGGAAGATAAGGCTTTCATATCCATGTGCAGAGCAGCATTATTCACAAAAGCCAAGGAGTTGAAGGAACCCAGACATGCATTGATGGATGAAGGGATGAATGTGGTATATCCATATAATGGAATATCACTCAACCCTGAAAAAGAAGGCAGTCCTGTCACATGCTACAGCAGGGATGAACCTTGAGGGCATTACGTTAAGTAAAATAAGCCAGTCACAAAAAGGCAATGCTATACAATTCCACTTATTGGAGGAATCTAAAGCAGTCAAATTTATAGAAATGGAAGGGAGGGTGGTTTTGGAGGGGGAGGGGGCAGGGGAGTTGTTTAATGGGGGTTGGTTTCAGATTTGCAAGATAAAAGTTCTGCAGATCTACTTCCCGACAATGTGAAAAATATTTAACATTACTGAACTGTACACCAAAACATGGTTAAGAATTAAGGAGGTAAATGTTATGTGTTTTTACCACAGTTCAAAAGAATATTAAAAAATGAAAAAAGTTAGAAAGCATGAATACTGCCAAGTCTGGGTGTTTCTCCAGGGGTAGGATCCTGGGACACATATGCACTCTCTCTGTGGCTCTCCCATTTTTTACAGTGATTGAATATTACCAGACAAAAATCAGTACAGATGTCTTCGGGGGAAAAGATGCTAAATTCTACAGGTTTCTAAGGCTATGATATGGGATTATACATTAGTAGGAATTACCTGGGTGAGGTATTGCTCTTTGCTGGAGGTAGCTGGCAAAGAGGCCCCACCTGAGGTCTCCAGGCCAGAGTGCTGGCCATTGAAGCTGTGCTCGCTTGAAAGGGAGTGAGAGATGCAAGCACACCCACACATGAGTACAAACACAGAAGGAGCCCCGACAGACTGACGGATTGAAGGAAGCATTTCTTAGATCTCCCCCCCCCCCTTTTTTTAAATTGGAAGTTCAAAATACATTAAATAGTGCAGGGACCCTAATGATTCCTTTTGAATCTTTATTTTGGTTCTATCATGACCAATGCCACTCAGTACCCTATTGTTTGTATTCAGAGAGGGCCCTGCAAACCCTGTGCAGCACCAGAGCGTGCTTGTGCACACTGAATTTTTAAAAATTGATTCTAAGAGCAATGTTGAGTATAACGTAGTCAAGTGGTATTTAGACATGGACAAAAATCATAAAATAATTTTGAAATCATAAGGCATAGAAACACCTGGACGAGGGCATGCATCTTTGCGGAGAGGATTTGGGCTGACACGTAGCTGCCCTCCCCTGCTTAGTCCCCCCGAGACCAATAATTTGTATTTTCAAGACGGCAGCTGGAGCTCAGGGTCGCACTGTGGCCAGGGAGCAGAGACTGCCCAGCGTTCTCTTGTTGCAATTACATCTAATTCCTCCCTGACCTCGGCAGTCCATGCCATTCCCTGTAAGCCCAGGAAAACACCTTCTAAACGTAATAAGTGTGGTTCTTCTCTGTAACAGGTGAGAGTAGTTGGAGAAAGCAGAGATTTTAAGCAGCTCACGAGCCGCATAAGGCAAATAGGCAGGTGGCTTTCAGAAAAGCTTCTGAGGAAAACAAAGTGGAACAAAAGAAAAGTGTGTGCCAGAGAGGACGGAATAATTGCGACTTGAGCACAGATGGATAAGTGTCTCTGGGAATTCCACAACCAGGACTAATAGCTAAAATTACCAGCTTAAACTATTTCCCATGTTTGCTCTCTGAAGTGCTATAAATGGAAACAGCTATACATTTTCCCCCAATAAAGTGTTTGTATTCTTCCCTCTAAGACGCAAGAGACTAACATTTGTTTAAGACCAACTGAGGAAAATAGCACCTTACAGCCACCGTGCAAACCTGAAAACCTTCATCTGCCCGGAATGGAAAGGGAGCAGTGGTTCCGGGGTTTCCCAGGCTCCCTGCACATGGGGCTGGGTTCTGTGGTCGACTGTGCATTTCCCTGAGCTGCAGATAGAAGTCAATGCCACAGCGATCCCCAAGGAAACTGGCTAAGTGCTCATAACAGCCTGCTAACTTGGGGAATTCAGAGGACAATAGTGTCTTTTTCTAATTGGATCAGATCTGCTTTGATGTCTTCATCCCAAGTGGACCAGCCTGAGCTTCCCAGCCAGCCGCTGGCACTGGGGTGAGCGGGTCTGCAAACACACCCCGGCCTGGAGGGAGCAGAGGGCCAACCCCTTTGTCAGGGGCTCATGTGGGCTGTAAGACTGGCAGTTCTACCCTTGAAGACATAGGCTGGGACAGAGATGGTTCTGTGCTCTCTGGGGATGGCATGCAGAGCTGAAAACTGTTCTTCCAAGTGGTCTTGATCATGTTCATTAAAAAAAAATTGTTTGTAATGTGATTTTACACAAAGGAAAACCAGTCTGGAAAAAAACATCCATACTTGCAGCTAATTAGAGGTTTGTTTGTTTGTTTTATTAAAGTTTTTCAAGTGCATGGAAATCCAGTGGTAACTGGATTAACGAATAATACAAAGGCCCCATTTAAGTGACTGCTCTAGGGGTCTGAGCTCAGTTGCTTTTACACATCTAAAACATAGGCCATATATATTAATTTGCTGAATCCCAAGCCCAGCCCACATATTTTCTAGATCTAATGAGCTGGGAAAGGTGGGAGGCAAATCTAAACAGGCCTTAAATCAAACATATTTCATTCTGCATGAAACCCTGGTCGAAAGTCCACCAGATCGGCACCAAAGCTGCATTCCTTCTGTTCAGCTAATAACCCACTCCCTCCCCAGTAATGAAGGAAGGAAACGCCACCGTGTTCTATGAGAGGACTGGGAACAATTTAGCAAAGACTTGGAAACTTCTAAAACAGCTGCAAGAAGCTACATGCCTTGTGGCACAAAAGTGATCTTTCCTACTTTGCAAATTGGTCAAAATGTTGGCCTCAACCTGCAACCAGCCAGTTTGCCTGAGGATTCTTTCAGTCATGGTCTGTGATGATGGCATTCTGGCCAGGGCCACCAACTTCTGCTCTTCCCAGGAATCAGTGTGTCATCCTGCCTTCACTGCACTGCAATATGGACAACTTCATGGAACACTTCCTACGTGCTCTGGCATTCGACCATAAACAAAGTCCTACCTTAAGAGTCTTACGTTCTGGTAGGGGGCAGATGAGGGGATGATAGACAAACACATGCATATGGCAGATAGCAGCTGACGATATGAAGAAAAATTAAACAAGGACAGAGAATGAAGAGGAATGGGGTTCTCTTATAGAGAGGTCAGAAGGGCCTCATGGAGGAGGTGGGAGTGAAGCAGAGACTTACGCCAGGTGGGGGAGCCTGGGACAGGGCCGCCTGGGTTGGCATAACAGCACGTACAAAGCCTTGAGTGGTAGTAATACAGGAGTCACCCAGGAATACAGGGGCCAGATTGCAGAGGGTTTGTAGGCCACTGAAGGACACTGGATTTCATTCTAAGTGTGACAAGAAGCCTTTGGCCAAGGGGGATGGCATGGCAAGCTGTTTTTCAGGGAGCAAGAGCGGTGGCAGGGACACAGATTAGGGGGGTGCTGTCGCAGTAGAGGAGAGAGAAGACAGCAGCTCATACTGCCTACAGAAACAGCAGTGGAAATGAAGATTCTTTGTAGGCAGAGCCAACAGGCTATCTAACGGATTGGATGTGGGATGCAAGAAAAAAAAAAGCTAGGGTAACTCCTAGGGTTTCAGCAGAGCAATGAGAATGCGCTGCTTGCGGGTGCGGACACATCAGGAGAGAAGCAGGGTCTGAGAAGGTGAAATCAGAACTGCCACTTGGGGCATGTGACATCTGAAGGAGACGTCAGGAGGCAGAAGAGGCTGCAGTTGAGGGAGGCATTCCAGGCTGGAGGTAGAATGTAAGAGTCTCAGAACCAAATGAGGTTACTGAGGAAGACGCCTAGATGAAGAGGTCCCAGGGCTGAGCCAGAGACTTCTCTCAGCCCTCAGGAGAGGAGGAAGAATTCACAAAAGGAACTGTGACGCAAGAGTGTGGCGCCTCACAGGCCAAGCAAAGAAACTGTTCCCGTAAGGAACAAGTGACCAGCTGTTTCAAATGTTGCTGAGACACCCCCCAAAGGGAAGGAAACTGACACATATACACACACACAGTGAGCGAAAGATGGAGGTACGGATAAAGCAAACTTGGGAAATGTTGACGTTTGGGGATTGGGTGGAGCATATATGGAAATTTTTTATTCTAGTCTTGCAACCTTCTCTACAGGTGAGATTCAGTCAAAATAAAAGTTAAAAGGAAAAAAAATGATGTTTCTGAGAGATCTAGTAAGATGAGGAACTGAGCATGGACCAGAATCGGACAACACCAAAGTTGCTGATACCCGCAATAGGGCAACTCAGCGGAGTGGTGCAGATGAGACTTGGTCGCCGGAGGGTCCCGCAGAGAAGGAGAAGTGAGAAAGTGATGACACTAAGTATACACAATACTTTCCGGAGGCTTCACTGTACTCTGGAACATAGAAATGAAGGGGACCGTGAGCATGGGGTCAAGTGAAAATAATTTTTTAAAGATGGCACTTGTATAAGGAGGTGTATTTATCTGCTGATGAGAATGATCCAGCAGTGATGAGAGAACCACAGACATAATGCTCCTCCGGAGGCTAGTGGTGGCGGGTGCTGATGTACAAGTGAAGGCTTGGCCGTAGGTAGGAGGGACAGGTCATCCGCTGTAGGAGCGGCCAAGTGTGTGGATAAGATGCAGGGAGATTAGTCAGCTTGGCAAAGGAAAGATTCCCTTCTGAGATTCCTATTTTCTCAGTGGTATAGAAAGCAAAGACAACTGAATGTGAAGGAGAAAGTAAACATTTAGGTTTCAGAGAGAAGAGGAGGTGTGGGGAAAATAAAAGAGCAAATTGACTATGAAATGTAGTGGAACCGCCACGCGAAGCAGAACGCTTCGGGGTATGTGGCCATCAATCTAAAGGGAATCCAACTGGCATGGTTGCATGCACGCTCTCTGCCACAGGAGCTGCTTGGGCGTCAGCGTGGAGAGGGGAGCTGGGTTTCACCAAGGTTAGGATTTTCCAAAAAGTGAAAGGCAAGCCATTGGTTATAGTGATGGGCCCTGAGAGGTAAGGTGGGTGGGGAGAGGAAGAGGAGGATGAAGGTGTTCATGGACAGCGGAGTCAATGGGTTCATGGTCCCACTAGAATGGAACCACTTGGGTGTTAGGACCAAGAGAATTAAGCTGGAAAGACAGGAGGTGGTGGCCAGAGAGAGAGAGAAGCTTAAAATGATGATGCAGTTATTGGCCACAACAAGGCCCAGGGTATAACCCTGTGACCAGGTTGCTGAAGTCAAATAAAGAAAAGAGCAAGACCATTGGAAGTGAGGTGGTCAAGGAACGGGAGACCAGTGTGTCCTGAGGATGCTGGTGCTGCCAGAATGAGGCAGAAGTTATACTGGAGGTCCAGGCAACGAGGCAGGGGCCGACCCTCTCAAGGAAGGTGTGGGGTGGCAATCTGAGGATGCACAGGTTCCTGAAAGGAGGGCCCACAGAGGGCATCACCAGGAATGCTGTATGCTTCAAGGAAACTTTTCCTTCCTTCCTTCCTTCCTTCCTTCCTTCCTTCCTTCCTTCCTTCCTTCCTTCCTTCCTTCCTTCCTTCCTTCGAAAATAGAAAGAAATGGTCTGGAAATGACAATAAGGGACAAGGGAGGGTCCTGATCTAGATCCAGGCCCTGTGCACACAGGCTGTGGGAGAAATAATCCGCCAGTGTGTGAGAAGCCTGTAGGGACAGGAATGGCCTCCAGACACAGGCAGGTTTCAATTCTGGCAAGACGGTGAAGGAAGTGTTAAAAAAAAAACAAAGAAGGTGGCTGAACTTCCGGACAGCCCTGATTACTCAAAGACCTAGAAAAATTTACCACCACTCATGAGTTTTAAGACAACTTTCGATAAGGCAGGCTTTCGTTCACATATACAATATAGCTATGTCATACATGGCTTATTGGGCAAAGGAAACACATTTTTAACATGCAGTAGTCCGCCTTACCCACAGTTTCATTTTCTGCGGGTTTCAGTTATCTGTGATCAACCGTTCAATGGAAAATTTTGGAAATGAACAATTCATAAGATTTAAATTGTATGCCTTCTGAGTGGCATACTGAAATGTCACATCATCCTGATGCGTCTTGCCCAGGAGGTGAGTCACCCCTTTTCCCAGCATTCTGTGCTGTACACGCATGCCGCTGGCCTGCCAGTCACTGAGCTGCGGTCCTGGTTATCAGATCGCTGTGGTGCCACCACTGTGCTTGGCTTCAGGTTACTCTTATTTTACATAACAATGCCATATTCATCTAACTTGTATTACGGTATATTGCTAAAATTGCTCCATTTTATTACTAGTTGTTGTTAATCTCTTACTGTGCCTAGTTTATAAATTAAGCTTTACCACAAGTATGTATGCATAGGAAAAAACATCATATATAGGGTTTTGTACCATCCGTGGTTTCAGGCATCTGCTGGGAGAGTTAGAACGTATCCCCACGAATGAGGGGGACAGGACTCTTGTAATTCACAAAGGCAGGCAGGTGCAGTCCTGGCCCTTCATGTACACATTCTCCTTATATCCTCGATTGTTAGCTTTGTACCTGGCACATGGAAGATGCTCTGTAAATTTAGAAATGAATTTGCTTTTCCTTAAAGATCCCTCGCCTCTCTGAAGCCTTTGCACTTGGTCCTGTTCTCTCTACAGTCTTTTCCACTACATACTCTTTAAGTTTCAACTTAAAGAGTGCCAGCTGAATTCCATTGAACTTTTTCTAGTGTGCTTTAGAGTAGAATGCCTTACAATGAACACACAACCATAATGAAGAATTTTCAAGGTGAGCGCAAGCAGAGTCTGTCAATGTTTCTCCATCTTACTCAGACTCAGAGAGGCGAAGTGACTTGTGCCCAAGATCACACACAGTGTGTAAGAGATGGAGCCGGAACCTGGGACTTTTGGCTACTCCAATGTACATCACAAAATATATATCCTCACTTCACTGCAACATTAATGATCAGACTCACTCATTTGTGGTCTACGCTTGGCATAAAACCCAGGTCTTAATTTCTACCTTTAAAACACAGAAAATTAGCCCTGGCTGGTGTAGCTCAGTGGATTGAGTGCTGGCCTGTGAATCAGGGGTCACCAGTTTGATTCCCAGTCAGAGCACATGCCCAGGTTGTGGGCCAGGTCCCCAGTACTGGGCGCATGAGAGGCAACCACACATTGCTGTTTTTCTCCCCCTCTCTGAGAATGAATAAATAAAATCTTTTTAAAAAATACATAGAAAATTACAGAAGGAAGCCTGGGTGGGGGATGGGAATTTCACTTCTCTCTTCTTTTAAACCAGTTACTTTTAAAAGCCACTTTACTTTCTGGTCTTCCCATTAAAAAGTGTTCAGTTTGGGTACATCAAAGCAAAAGAGTTTAGTGTTTCCTGCGTACAACTGGGCCTGCATAAGTGTTTCAATTAATAAAGATTCCTGTTCTAATTTTATTCTGGGTACTTCCTCACCCTCTTTCAAATTCTGGCCCTTGAATGGTTCGAGTGATTGAAGATGCAGCTTAAGGTTTCCTAGGAGCTTTTCGGGGACGTCTGCATTAATCCTTTGCACCGTGCAATGTAGAAAACATGAAGTAAAATTGTCTGAAGTGAAAATATGTACTTAATTCCCCCCTATCGGGGATGGATCTTTTTAGCAGATGTTTTTCTGGAATGGCTGGTGATAATAAAATAGGAAGAGCTAAAAGAATCAAAGTCAAAGTTGGTAAGGAGCACGGGCTGAACAGGGGTCTGCACGGGGAGGCAGGAACGGCCCATCAATTAAATTTCCAGACCACTGCCTATGAAAAATAAGCTGTCTTCAGATCGTTTCTAGGACATGGCTATCCATGGTGGTCATGGACCACAGAAAATGAACCCAAATGGATGTAAAAAAAAAATCATTTAAGCAAGACATCCCTGTGATGTTTGAGCCAAGGTCTTCAACGGGATCGGGTTGCCTTGTTTGGGAAGTTGTGACAGTAAAACCGCGTAGTCCTCACGGAAGACAATCAAGGCAGTTGTTTGCAAAGCCCAAGGAAGCTGCAGCCCCACAGGTCTTGCCACCTCAGGGACCTGCCAGCCCAGCACTCCGGATGGGACATTTTAGGCCTTCAGGGGGATGGGCCTTTTCATTGGTAACCAGCTTTTTCCCAGGCCCGCAGCTACACTTTGGGCCCTCGTGCCAAGGGCTTGCTGGGTTTGCTCATCCACCCCTACCCCCCGCCCTTACAGTGGAGGTATGACACACAGGTGACCTTTGAGGCAGCAAAGTCCGTAACGCTGGCATCTGGATTCCACCACTTACTAGCTCTAAGAACTGGGGTCAGCTCCTTAACCTCTTTATGCTCCAGCTTTGTCTCTGTAAAATGGGAATAATATTACTGCCTATTTTATAGGACCGCTGGGACGGTTAAACGAGATAGGAATAAAATAGGAGCATGGTGCCTGGCGCATAGCCAGCGCTCTCTGCCTCCTATTCATTGGTGGTGGGGGTGGGGGTGGGCGTTGTGAAGGTGAAGGATGTATGCACCCTCGAGGTAAGAAAGGAGTTTCTTTTATGGCTTTAAAAATATATTGTTTTCTTTTAGAGGAGCTATTATATAGCCCACTGAATCCAACTGCCACGCCAGCTCCGCATGAATACCCTTGCATTAACAATCATGTCACACTCCTGTTTTACAAGTTGTGGAAACCCAAATCAGACTGCATTCAGCTCTGCGTAGTGGGAGACACACTGAAGGCCTGCCTTTCAGTTTCCAAAGCCATGATCAGAATGAAATGCTCTCCGTCAGGCGTTTTACATTTTAGAATTCAATTACAAAACCCTACCATTTAGCTTGTTAGGCGGGCTGCTCCACCCCAGAAAGAGTGACAAAAGACAATCTTTATAGCCAGGCTCCAAGTTCCAGGGCTATAAATCACTGGTTATCGGATGGAGTGGACCTCATTAATATAAACGAGAAGCCTGAAAGGCACCCATTAGCATGCTATTAATTTGTTTGACGATCTCCGGCATGGCAAGAGCTAAAATCGTTTGGCTGGGCAGCACGGCTTCTCGAGCAGAAGAATGATCGGGTCCCATTAATTTCTGTCTTGGGCTTGCCAAATGTAATGAGGCCTTATCAGAGCTCGTACATCTCCTCATAGCTTTTCCATTCTTTCTCCAGAAGGAGGAAATTGGGGGTGGGGGTGAGCTCAAACTCTTGGTGCTCAATAAAGATAACCAATGAGAAGAGGTTTTAAGTTGCCACAACCCCATTAAACACTGTAAACGTCTCCACCCTTTTGTTTTTCTTCATTCGCTCTGCCTTTCTTGTTTCTCCTTAAGTGAATGTGAATAATAAATTCTTTTCCACTTGGGTTAACTTTACTTATACACACATCTACCCATTTATTCCGGGGGGGGGGTTCCATTTTAGCCCAGTGAGTTGATTGGATTGCTTTTGGTCTTTGCCATTAATAAGGGGGCATGAGGGAAGGAGAGAGGATGAAGAAACTTAACCTACATCTCTCTGATCTCAAGCCTTTCTGTCCCATTATGTTCTGACTTCTAAGGCCCCTTTCTGTATCTGGTTCATCTTCCAGCCTCCAAGGCTGTTACGGAAAAGTGATGCCCAGCCTTGAAGGCTCTGGCAGTGTCTTGGCTTGCCTGGGTCACTGTGGTCAAAAAAGATTTGAGAGAGGAGGCAGCTGCCCACCTGTTCCTAAACACGCCTCCTTTGCTGTGGTCACTGCTGCTGAGAGGACACCCACCCACCCAAGTCAGGCCAGCAAATGAATTAAACACATCGTCAGGTAACGGGATTACAGATACAGGCCTGTGCACCTGAAATGGATTTTCCACTGCTCATCTCAACTCTGTCAAGATTTTTTTAAAAAATCTGCTTCCACGAATGTGTGCTTTTCCTGTCCATCACAAAGCTAGTACAGACAGTGAGCTTACGTAAATTGGTTCAGTCACATCCACCAGCAAAGCATGAAGGCCTAGTCTCAACGCTGAAAGGGAGAGAGGGCGTGCTGCTGAGCTTTGCTACTGTGGGGAGCATGCTCATTTTAGCATCACCCCCGCCAGTGATCCAGGGAGGGAACCACCTCTGAGTATTCAGGACTCTTCAGTTTCTCCTCACTATGGGACACTTCCCATTAGAAAACATTTCTCCCCTGGCTGCTGTGGCTCAGTGGATGGAGTGCCAGCCTGCAAACCAAAGGGTTGCCAGTTTGATTCCCAGTCAGGGCACATGCCTGGGTTGCAGGCCAGGTCCCCAACAAGGGGCATGCTAGAGCAACCACACATTGGTATTTCTCTCCCTCTCTTTCTCCCTCCCTTCCCCTCTGTCTAAAATAAACAAAATCTTAAAAAAAAAAAAAAAAGAAAGAAAAGAAAACATCCGAACATAATATGTGCTCAGGATATAAACTTTGACAAATATGAGAAAATACGAAGAAAATAAAAATCATGTGTTTCTACCCCCTTGAAATAATCACTCGCAACACTCAGGCATATTTACACACACATACACACAGACATATTCTTATGTTTTTACAGAACTGGACCATTGCACAGAGTTCCTGTCCCCACTCTCTTGCTCACCATAACAGAATATTTATTGAGCATTTTCTTATGCATTGTATTTTATTTCAAAAACATACTCTTTAATAGCTGCATACATTTCACCATATCCAAGTGCTACGATTTATTTAACCATTCTCAGATAATATATAGACAGCATTTTAATCTATCTCTAGCTTCTTTACTAAAATTAAACTTTTACTTTCCTACCTCAAATCCATGACCAGATTCAAATCCATTCAAGGACATTTTCCTGGGGAACTTGAGGGCAGGAATTCTTGCACGGAAGTCTCTGGTATGAGAAGGCCCACTGGCTCCCCAGCCCCACAGGGCTCAAGCTGCAGCCAGAAAGGTTACCAAAGGAAATCAAGGGCTGGTCTGGGCTGGCTATTTCTGTCACCAACTTAGGTCAGTCCTGAGGCTGGGGCCCTCCAATGATTCAGTGTTTGTGGCCTTGAAAATACCTCAGGGCAGCAAGCAAATCAAGATGTTCCCTGTAACTCGGTAATGCTAGGGAGCCTCCAGCCCTCAGAAAGGGGCCCTCTTGAACCCCTGTACCCAAGGCCCCAGGCAGAGGGAAGCTGGGACATTCCTGGCCGTTTGACCTATTACCCGGAAGGCATCACAGATTCACCAGGGGGCTCTGGGCTTCCCAGGGGTCTGCAGCTGTCAAGCCTCCAGTTGTAAATGGAAACGTATCTGTATCTCAGGTTCTTGGTGCTTCTCCAGGAGGGCAGGGTTAAGCTCAGCACCTGATAAGACACCTCCAACTCAATTTCCTGTCTCTGGCAGATTTATTTCTAATGGATTTCACTCTCAATAGTTCTGTCCTCAGGCCTTTGATTTAAGGCAGAGGCCATAGGGCACTTTCTCAGGTGGGAACCAAAGACAGAGGCCACACAAGTCAGCATTTCCCACTCCCACAATCCTACTGAACGTATGGTGTTAGGAAAATGGCAGCGGCCAGCTCGCTGTGCTGGTCAAGAGGGAGGGATACAGGAAGTCACAGGAAGAGGTGTCAAGGTCACCTGCTGCGCTGAGCACTTTCTCGGAGCAGCACCCAGCCACAGGCCAGCCAGCCATCAGCCCCACGCGGCAGCCCTGTCTGACAGTTCACAGAGGTGCCCTTTCCAACTCTGTCTTCCCTTTTTATCAACCGTTAAGCACCATCACTTTACACTATGAGAGGACCAGAAACAGCCTCTGCACATCAAAGGCGATCTTAATTGCAGTGAACACAAGACTGGCGTCTGGTAGAAGCTTCCTGTGTGCAGGAGGAACAGGTCAAATGTTCTTCTTTTTAAACTGCCAACTCTAAAGCACACTCTTTACCCTTTATAGTGGAGTTACATTTTAAATGCACATAACTTACATGAACACCAATATAAACATTAGGAAGGAAAAAAAAACACTGGTGGTAAATACTCATATGAAACCAACTATGTGCCAACACTGTTGCAAGCACTTTGTATAAAAGAATTCATGATTCCCATTTCACAGATGAGAAAACAGAGTTCAAGTACCTTGTCCACAGACACACACCTGTCCAGGAAGTGCTGGGGCCAGGATTTGAACCCAGGCAGTACACCTGCAGAGGGCTCTTAACCAACCACAAGGCAACAGTGGCCCTGCTTATTGGCATTTGGGCTGCCATTCTCTTCAAAGGGCAGAGGCCCCAGTGTGAGCATGGGATGGGACTGTGAGCCTGTGCTCCCTACTGGCCTCAGCTCCTAGGTGCCTCTCACAGTGTATTTTATGGGCCACTTAAGGGATTTTTCAGGAGAAATTTTGGCATATGCACCGACATCAGAGCCTAACACCTGAATAAGGTTAAGGCTCTTGGAAGCTATGTTTTGAACAGCACATCAGTGCAGACAACTGGCTTCCACATTGGGGGATGCATCCCAGGCTAAAGAAAATGTGGACTCTATAGGAAGACCCCACATAAGTGCAACTTGATCTAAAAGAGGCCCTTGCATCCCCTGGCTGAAAGTCAAAACGCTGAGCTGGGGCGCCACACTAAACTCAGCAGCACACACTCGAGAGACCGTGCATGGGCCTGGACACTAGTTCTTGGCAGAGCTTTCCTGGAGCGTGTGAGCAGTGAAGCCTTTATGGGACAAGCGTGCTCCCCCGTGCACATGTTCTCTGTCACACACAGCACATTTTCTCCCTGTAAAGAAAGGAACCTTGCAGTTTGAAACTCTGGACACTCGCGAAGGCAGCACCAGGGGCGGCAGCACACCCCATACCCCTCTTCCAACCAATTGAGTCTGCAGGGCAGTTGTTGAGCTTTGTCTTCTTGGCAGAAAATAATCCTGCACATCATATAGATAAATATTTGACTGCAGCTTTCAGGCTTGACTGGAACTGAGCAAGCAAGAAAATAGGAGGCAAAAAAGACCCAACATCTCAACGTGTTTCATTTGCGATGATTTCAGCTTTCAGAAACAGTTATGTTAGAGGACAAAAGGCATAGAATTTTACTTTATTCCCCCCAACT
This sequence comes from Anoura caudifer, assembly GCA_004027475.1. Taxonomy (NCBI): domain Eukaryota; kingdom Metazoa; phylum Chordata; class Mammalia; order Chiroptera; family Phyllostomidae; genus Anoura; species Anoura caudifer. The sequence continues at coordinate 506,718 of PVKU01000224.1, forward strand.
TTTCTTGAAAATGTTCAAACTTACAGAGAAACAGAAAGGATGGTACAACGAATACTCATATACCCTTCACCTACATTCACCAATTATTCATGTTTTACCACGTTTATTTTCTGTCTTTTTTTGCGGGACCATTTGGAAGTTGTAAGCACGTGGCTTCCTCTATTAATATTTCATTCAGTATGTATCGCCTAAGATGAAAGACATTCTTCTACGTAACATTGCCATTTTCAAAGCTCATCGTGACGTAATGTTATCTAGTATCAGTTCATATCATATTTACTTCTGATAATGTTGAGTCAGCAAAGTCTGAATTAAAAAAAAAAAGGTACAATTTGGATCCAATGACTTTGTTAGAGGGAAAATTAATTCTAAAATGTACCAGAGTCCACTCAGTCAGTACAGTGAAGAAAATACCTTCTATATGATGATCAAGTATTTGCAATGTCTCAGCATCATGACACTAATTTTCTCATCACGCAAAACTAGACCCAGAAGAGGGATAAAGCGCAAAGCGTATAAATGACCCACACACCTGGGGAGTTGTTTTTAAAAAGATATCCCATGATATGCTTTGTTCTTGCCTTTTTCCGTGCAGTAAGAGCATTTCTACTTTAGGAAAAGAAAAACTGGGGTGTGAGCCATTTTCTTTAGTCATCTTTCTCTTTTTCTAAACAAATATTACTTTATAATATTTAGAAAATTCTGCTACATGAGCACTCTGACGTGATCAACATATAGCAGGTGCTGAAAAGTGCCCAATGCCTCAGTCAAAGCTTGCTCGCTTGGTTTTCCAGCCTCAGCAAGAATGTCACAGCAGGACAGGGACCTATTTAAAAAAAGGGTGGGGGGAGGCAGAGCAAGACTCCTAGCAAGACCCAGGGCAGGGCCACCGAGTCTAAGGTTGACTTTCCTGCATGCCTTTCTGCAGGAATCACTTGTGCAGAGCTCAGTATCCTAAGAGCCCTTATGACAACGTCCTGAACCATGCAGACCCCCTCCTGGTGCTGCCAGCACTGTTCAGCAGCGATCGATGCTTGCTTGCAAGGCTGTGAGGGGGTAACTGTCACCAGGTCACACACCGAAGTTCAGAGCAACTGGTACATTCTCTAAAATCCCTGTGAGATCAGAACCCAGAAGCGACAAACCATGTTCTCTCAACCAGATCACGTGTTTATCCCTAGGTCTTCCCCGACCTTCCGGCATGCACAGACTGCATTACTGCTCTCTCCTAAAACTCTGGGATAACTCCACATCTCATTACCCTGAGCCTAGATCCTCAGCAATCTGAGTCCGGAACTCAGCCAGTGATCAGGAAATGAAGGAAAAGAGTTGGAACGGTCAGCAGAAACGCCATGGACCCATTCGCAGGCCTCACCCCACAGTTCTCTCCTTTCCTGTACATTTGAGGGTGTAATCTCCCTGGGGACACATCATGCTTCCTGGGTCTGATTCATAGCATTATGATAACAGCGTTATCAGCAGCTGTAAGGCTGGCCCCGTAGTAGATAAATCTCTAAGAGTCACAACAGGGTGAAATAAAAAAGGTGGGTATTTTGGAATCAGTTCCTCGGGCAAGTCACTTAACTTCCGAGAATTTCAATTTCCTTATTCCTAAAATACCATCTAAAACACGGCCTTCGAGCCACTGTCAACCCAAAACGTTATTTAAAAAAACATGCCTTCGAGGGTATTGTGGGATGAGAGGTGACGATGCACAGCTGACTGAGAGTGTGGCGCTGGAGCCAGACTGCCTGGGGGGGCATCCCAGCCCTGCTCCTCTCGCTACATGACCAAGGACCAGTCACTTGACTTCTCTGGGCCTACGCCTCCTCACCTGCAGGATAAGAATAACAGTACGACCTGCCTCATAGATTACTGTAAGGGTCACATGAGTGGATACGTGTGATGGGCTTAGAACACCTGATACAGAGCAAGCATCCAATGAACGCTCGTTATTATTGATCATTATTACCAGCTATATGTTTCTTAACCCATCATTACGCAACACCTAACAGGTACTCAGGAGAGCCTATTGACTGAAAGGAAGCTGGCTGGTTTGGTTTCTCAGACCACGCCTTGCTCAAAGCAGCCAGAAGTGACAGCTAACAGCTTTAGAAGGGCTTTTTAAAACTTACAAAGAGAAAGCAGACATAAAGACATGAAACGACTAAGTGTGGAGCCATGCAGTAGTGGGGTCAACACCTGGTGACATCCCGGGGTCCCTGAGTGAATCACTTCCTTATAGCAGGCCCAGTGCACACCTTGCATCATCAAGAGCACAGCTCTCACTATTGAAGGTAGCAGGAAACTGCGTGAAACGCTTTTAAAATACTCCAGTCCTAAACTGTTATGAAGCTTTATTGTAATGACAATGTTTGGGCGCTTACAGGACATGAAGGTGTAGCTGCCCTGATGACTTGCCCCCTGATGGTCTGATGGGTTGGGATGTCAGCAGAGGCAGATTCACTGGGAAGTTAAGGAAACTTTAGGTACCCCCCCACCCCCTCAGAGGTCTGTTCCAGAACCTGTGGTGGGGTGTAGCCCCGGGTTCAGGTGGACATGTGTTTTTATAAGTTTGGCAAAAGTACAATTATCTACCATCGGTTATGATCACTGCCTATTCCCACTCCAACTGACCCTCGTCACGTGACCCACCCCAGGCTGGAAATCAGTGGAAGGGAAGCGAAGTGGGAGACACGATCAGTGGGGTTTAGTGGTTAATGGTCATTTCCATGCACAGTTAACACATCATCTCAGTGTACCAGTGATAATCAATAAGTACTCCTATTGTCAAATGTGTCCTGACATGGGGCGCAGAGCCCGAGGTCACACATCAGGATGCAAATGTGTACTGTAGTGCTCGGCATCAGTGTGTGCAAGGGGTGAAGAAGAAATGAATGGAGCTCAAAATGCGTGGAGCCATGACCTGGTCTGTGGAAAAATCTTCTAAATCTTACCACTTGTGAACGAAGGAAATGTGACTGCCATTTCCCCAAATTGGACAACAATCCCATCAAATACTTGACATCACCAATATTGAATTATGAAGCCAAAACAAAGTCTTCCAAACTATCAATGATGAAGAGAAATGCAAATTTTGATAAACTGTTCTAAAGGGAAGGCTGAGTTACCTCTGTAGGCAACAGTATAGAATCATTGTCCTGTGAAGAGGTGACCAAAGCCAAAAAATGTAGGAAAAGCATGGCCAAGGTGGGTCAGGCTGTTACCCAACTGTGTTTTCTAGACTTTGTGACATGTGTCAGCTTTAAAAAATGTGTTTTTGTCTTTTTCTCCTGGTAAATAAAAATTCACTTTTATGCCTCATTTTGCCTTTGTAATTTTTGGATTATTTTTTATAACTGTATAAACTTGAGGCCTCACAAAACCTGGATCGCCCCTGACTTCAGCACAGTGTGAGCTTCGGATGACGTGGGTCTGACCCTGAGACTTACCACGTGTTCAGGAGGTGTCTTCTTCCACCCCCTGGGCCTCCACTCTTGTTTCTAAGGGGGTATAAGCACCGTGTGTGTGTGATGCTTGTCAATGAATTGCGATAAGGCACAGAAGGGGCTGAGAGCAGGAAATACTCCAGAAGTAGTGCTTCTAAATATTGCTCATCTATATGCCAATCACTTTTGAGTCCTTCTCTTCAAATCCATCACTCAACTTTCTCTTTACTTCTTTGCTTGGTAGCTCACAGGTACCCCAATCTCAGCATGTTCCAAGCCTGCTCCTCTTCCTGTGTGCACCGCCCTCTCCATTAAAGTTTCCACCCTGCTTGAGGCTACCCTGCTGCAGATGCCAGATACCTGAGTCCTGGCTCATGGGTCTTACCCTCCTTCCAATGCTTCCAACATCCAATCAACTTCCAGTCTGTCCCTGTGGTGTCCTCCAGACCACCTACGCCTCTCTAACTCCACTGCCACCTCAGCCCAAGCTTGCTCCCTCTCACCTGGAGTACCCCAGAGCCTCCACACAGGCCTCCTCATCACATACACACACACCCCTGCTGCATACCTACCCACCCTCCAGGTAGAACAATCCTTTCTTTGAAAGCACAGTTCTGACCCTGCCATCCTGTGTCTCGGGATACATACCACATTCTTCAGTGGCACCTGTTTTCCTAGCTTAGTGAATCCTGCACTAAGCTTTAGTCATTCCAGCCTTCACATCCTTGCTCATTTCTGCCTCAGGGCCCTTGCACAGGCTGTTCCCTTTCCTTGCATACCACCTGCCTACCCCCCAAGCACCCACATTTTGCCTCGTCAAGTCCTCCTTCCTCAGAGCTTGGCTCCAGAAGCCTTCCCTGACCCATGTGGGTTGGCATCCCTGTTTCAAGTGGTACACTGTTCTTCTCCCGGGGTGGTCTGCATTGCAGTCACGCTGTTTAATGCCCCCCTTCGTTAACCTGTCACCCTGCCCTTCCATAGCCTCAGTCCCTAGCATAGCTGCTTGCACACAGAACACTCACAACACATGTATACACCGCTGTGATATTTTTGGAAGGGAGCCAGTTCCTCAGTGGCGCCTCTCCTCGGCCTAGGTCCTGAGGGAGGACACCTGTCAGACTTAAAATGACAGTCCTGAGGGACACCACTTGGAGAGGTCATTTCTCTGTTCCCAGGGAGCTCCACACACAGCCCCTCCCCACACCCCGCCACCACCGCCCTGTGTTTCTCATCCTCTGCTGGTTGGCTTGCTCTGGGGCCCTGGACTGCACTCCAGAGCATCCTGACAGGCCTCACACACACCCTGGCTTGTCAGGCCCTGGAAGGACCACTCGCCTGCCACTCAGAGCTGCGACCAGGGAGGTGACGCTGGACAGACCCCAGAGGGCATACTGCAAGTGCTTCTAAATCTATCTGCCTCCGAGAGGTCTAAAAATACTGAAGATGAAGTTTAATCATCACACAGGCACCAGGGCGGCTTGGGCAAGGCCTCAGCTGTCCTCATCGTAACCTTCTGCTCCAAACCAACCCAAATCGGCTTATTCTAAAAGAAGCCTCAGGCCTGCCTGCACATGAAGCTTCAAGCCAATCCCTCTGCCATTTCCTGAAACTGGATTGAAAACCTTACCTAAGTAGAAATTCTCAAGCTGCCCCTGATAGATGAGGAAGAGAGAGAGAGAGAGAGAGAGAAACATACACACACACACACACACACACACACACACCTAGGTATAGTAGCTGACTTTGCTCTACAGGGCTGAGTAAAAAAGCAAAAAAAGTTTAATAAGGTGTCCATTCTTAATGGGGCAATTATTTAAACACAGCCCTGGTTACTGGCATTCTGCCTTAGGGTAATGACATTTTAAGCCTATCGTAAAGGAAGAAGCAAGCCCTAGGAGGGAGCAATCAGCCCCCTCAAAGTCTCATGGGGACTTCTAATCATCAATTCATTCAGAGATAGTGACTCAAAATAACCCGGTGGGGCAACAGGTTCTGCCTGAAAAGCATCTTCAAATTGACAGAGCACATCCAATGCACAGCAAACGGTTCCCTGTTTGATTCAATACTGGAGTTCCAGGAAAACCCGTGTTCCCCACCCATTTTCAGAGGGTTACTATAAAGTGAGAAACACTGAATGTGGGTCCAGAAGCTGTGGGTTCAAATCTACAAAACTGGGCAAGTTTTCTGAACCATGAACTGGGAGTGGGTAACTACCCTTAGGGGGTTGCCTTGAGAATCACAGGAGATGAACCACAGGCAGCTCACAGGGCTGAACAAACCTTTGCTGCATCAGAACCTAGTTTCTGGCTTTTGCCTTTAGCAGAGTGTTCAGCACTTTCTTAGTTCTAGATCCAAAAGATTACCCTCAAATGTCCTCCACATCAAACTGCTTTATAATCCTTAGAGTTCCCAATTCTTTTTTTCTTCTCTCAACTGATCTTTGAAAAATAAGATCCTCCCCAAAGATCCTCCCTGTCTCAGACTGTGTTAACAGCAGCAGGTTGTGTTTAATGAGCATTTACTTTGTGCCATAACTAAGTCTGTTGCGTGCACAGGAACTCTGAATCCTCTCAACAATCCTATGTAATAGCTTCTATTATTCTCATTTACAGGAGAAAAAAGCCTCGGAGGGTACCTTGTCTTAGTTACAGAGCTAGCGCGGGGCCTTAGATATGAGCCTAAGTGACTCTAAAAGCCATGTGCTTACGAAAAATATCTCTCTAGGCCAATGAAGTATACTAAAATCTAATGTATATTCTTGATTTGGAAATGAGCCAAGGACTGAAAGGGTTAACGATAGCTCACTGTTAGCTCATTGTCAGCAGAGGAGTTCATACAGGAGCCCATGTGCAGTTTCCTGCTCAGGGGGTTCTGGAGCCTTCCGTGGAATGAGGTCAGCAGCTGGAGAGCGGCTGGCAGAGGGAAGAGCAGTAAGAAGAAGACCAGACACCCTGAGTGCGCACGGCGGGAGGGCTGGCTGGCAGATGGCGCATCTGATTGGCTGGCTCCTGAGCACCGCAGCTGTCTCCTGGGTAGGATGTGGTCTGACCACATTCTTTCAAGTGTCTGGTAGCTCCTTGCAGGCCACCTGGCTCAGAAGGCGAGCCAGCACCTGTGTCACTATCAGACTCATCAGAAGAGCCCAACCTCCTGGTTAAAAAGTTCCCTGGTGAAGGCTGAGGCCCTGTCTTTCCTGGTAAACAGCTAGTCATTGTGACCGAGGGCATCTGACAGATGGGTGTCACCGCAAACACCCTGGCAGACTGTAGGAGTCACACGCACGCACACAGGTGATAGTACCAGCCATACCACGTAAGTGGGGGTGATGCCACTGTGAGCACTCACCTGCCTCCGGCTCTTCATCTGTGACATAGGGCTAGCAGTAGGACTTTGCAACTCAATGGCAAATGAGTTAACATGCGTGAAGCACTCAGAACAGTGCCCGGCGCTTAAACACGCATTGAAGTGCTACTGACTGTTATTACTACTATAACTACCCCCGTGATGAGAAGCAGAAATCAGAGATTCACTGTCAGAACCTTAACCCCACTGTGCTGGGAGAGGGACTTCCCCCAGCAACCACAAATGTGTCTGGAGTTCTGCTCCCAGGGTGGGGGCAGACCACGAGGGCATGACCTGGCTGATGCCGTGCCAGGGGGAGGGGCACCACCTGTGATGCGATGAATGAATACAATGAGTAAACACGCTCAGAAACTGAGAGGGCTTGAGGTCCCAAAATGCACACCAGCAGAGGCAAACGGCTCATGCTGGGGACAGTGACCATGGAAAATGCTACCTGGAATATCCCCCTGAATGTGGCTTTAATTCTTTGGCATCCAGTCATGTGGAAGGCCAGATGAACAGCCATTCCTCATGGTCTGGAGGACCCCAGTCCCCTCTGGTCCCACCAGACGCTGAAACTATTCTGCCCTGATAAATTGGGAAAGAATAGAGAATTCTGCAATTTGTTCAGGGAGGAATGAGTGGGTCTGAGCTTAGACTCCAGGCTTGATAAAGGCAGGGACCATGTCTCTTTCCTTCAGCGGGCGGGCTGTACTGCAACTCTGACCCCAGGCCTGGCATACAGTATGTTGTATTCGTTTGGGCTGCCATAACAAAATACCACGGACTGAGCAGCTTAAACAATAAAACTCATCTCTCTCAGTTCTGAAAAAGTCCAAGATCAAGGCCCATCAAGGTCTGTGTTCCGGTGAGAGCTCTTTGCAGATCTCTTTCTAATCTTTCTCTTCTCCTTATAAGGCCACCAGCTCTACGGGATTAGGGCCTCACCTTTATGACCTCATGTAACTTGACTTAGCTCCTAAAGATGATCACTTAGAGTGTGAAGGCTTCAACATATTGGGGGGAGGGGGGACAATTCCATCCACAGCACGTGTGCCCTGTAGTATCTGTTGCCTGAAGACAGAAGGACTGGAAAGTTAAGCCAGAGGTGTGTGTTTTCAAGGGCCTACTATGTGCCACACACTGCGCTAAGTGCCGAGGGCGTAATCTTTTCTTCTCTCCACAGCAGCCAGAGGGGAGAGGTGCAGGATTGTTGTTATTTAAAAGGACTTTGAGGCTAAGAGGTCAGCAGCGTCCCCTTAGCTCCGGGTCTCATGGCTGACAAGTGGCAGAGCCCAGCCTTCACCCAGGTGTCCGTCCCTCAGGGTTTCTAAACCCTCTTGGCAGGACTGGCTACGTGACTTGTGGGGCCCAGGGCAAAATGAAACTGGGTGGGCCCTAAGTCAAAAAATGAAGAGTTTCAAGGGAGCGACAAGAGGTCATTGAGCTAAGCACAGGACACTGTCTCTACGGCCTGGGTCAGAGAAACTGAGGGAGATGGGCAGTGGGCAGGGCACAACCAGCCCCATAATGGTCCCGATGAAGCTCGTTTTGCCACGTCTCTCCAAATGATTTCTCCAGAAAGGCTGCCACGTATTATCTTACCCTCCTTTGAAAAAATGAAGACTGGAAAAATCCCTGCCTAAGGAGTTCAAAATTCCACATTAAAAGGAGGCCTGAGCTTGAGCGAGCCTTCTGGACAGTCTGCATTTGCAGGAGGCCACGTGAGGGGCAGACACTCTGTCTGTGGGAACGAGCTCTCGCCTGGCATTTGGAAACCTAAGTGGGCCCAGATCCTGGGTCGAGGAGTCCCAATTACCACAGAGCGAGAGAGGGTCCTGATTAAAACCCGCGGCCTGAGGTTCCTGGATTTCACAGAATAAACACACACAGTTCAGGCTGACTGGTTTCTGCTGGTGGAGAGAAATGTGTCTCTCTGAAATTACCTGTGTCCAGGGCCTTCCTGACCTGGAGCTCGGAGGGGTCTGAGGTTTGGCTCTCTGAGGTTCAAAAACCCGTCTCTGGGAAACTCTGAAACAATGGAAAGCTGTATTTGGGCAGCCAAAAAGCTTTGGGGAACACAGCTCCAAGTATTCATGAGAGGAATGGAAACAATTAGACTGATTCCAGGGACGAGTTCTGGGTTCCCGTTGTCCTCTCTCTCCCCTATTCAGCTTCCTTCTCCATTTCTCCTCCCCTTACCCAAATCACAGCTTACCCATAAGCCTCAGCAGACACAGCAGAAAATAAAGGGCACATTCTGGCCAGCCATGACCCTGAGGCTTTTTTTCACGATGAGTCCAGTTCTTAACTGTACAGGTCTCCTCAAATTCAGTTTCCCTTTCCCTATTAGCGAAAGCAGAAGCTGCCATCCTTCCGGCCGGATCTCAGCGCCTCTGACACACACACAGAATCCCCAAACCCTTGTGCTACACAGTCTCTTTACAGAGAAGCCACCTGAGGTGGTGTTGGATTTTCCCCAACCAGCTTATGCAGCAATTTCTAACCAACCCGTGTGAAGCTGGTTTGCAATTAGAGTTGTAAGAGATGAAACAAATGTTCAGCTTTCACCCAACACTTGCCAATGATCAGAACCAACTTTGGGACCAAGTGACCAGATTTGTCAGAACAGAGTTAAGAATGGTGATGTCTCTCTGTTTTACCCCACCTAGTGGAATGGAAACCACTGCTCCCGGGGGCAGGGAGCGGGGAGGGAGGAGACAGCTCTCAGCCTAGGGCAGCAAACACCAGGCTGCGTTCTGTGGTCAATCCCACAGACTCTGGCCATCACAGTAGCCCTCGTCACATGGGTGGTTGAAAAGTTGCAAAAGGTTTCCTTTTGTCCTTTCTTCACCGTCAGCAACTTGAGACCCTCTGGATGGAAGAGAACTCCTCAGAGTAGAGAAGTACTCACTTTCTGGAAATGATTACGTTTTGAACTCAGATCCAGGTCCAGCCCAGCCGATGGCCTGGGCCTTCTGAACCTTTGGGAGGCAAAGACACTTTGGATCCTCCCCTGCTTTCTGCTCATTTGCTTTCCCCAAGCCCAGAGTCAGTGACCTGGTGCGAACATGTGTCTGCTGCAAATGTTTCATCATCAGGTCAGTGATGCACCAGGCTAGGGGTGAACACAGCAACGCTGACTTACTATTTCCACTGGTGCTGCTACAATCCAACTTCGAGGATAATCTGTGAGTCTCGGAATAGAGATATGGAAATACACTGTGTACTTGAATGTGATAAAACGGCAACAATAAAAACTGCCATTTCCTAGAGAAACAAAAGCTCAGCTGGGCCTGTCCTAAATGACTGCATTAAGGACTCACTAAGGACTGTGTGGCTAAGGGTTAGACCAAGGATACGTGAGCAGTTTATGACGCAGTTCCCAGCCTCCTCATGCTAATGACTTCAGTGGGGAAGTCCAGACAGGCGCATGGGAAAGAACTTAAAGAACCTGGCGTGACACTCAGTCCCCATCGATATCAAGTCTACAATCACTATGTAGGAGAGACGTGAAGGGCTGCCACTAGCAGGCGACTACAGAATCAACAGAGCTGGAGTAATTCCAATCAGAGATGCAGGAAGAACCCTTGGTGCTTCCCAGCGTGGGTCTGAGGGTGTTTAAGAAACCACTGCAGGTCTTTGGGTGGGTCACACACACCAGCTGTGAGATCTGTTTGCGCTCTAGATGTGCTTGGTGAGGCCAGGCTTAGGCAATCCTTGTCCTCTGTCCCGGCTGCCCTTTGTTCAGAGTGCCATCATGGTCATTACAGGCCTGTCTGTCCTGGAGACAATAACCTTCTTGTGGGCAAGGGAGCTGGGACTGTCCCCTGTCCCTTGTGCTGCAACCTTACTTCCCACTATAGCACCTGGCCCCCAGAGCGCTCAGTGGGTGCACGCTGACCGAGAGAACAAATACGGAGACTAGGGAGCTCTGGATCAAAGTAATTAAAAATCATTGATGTTAAAGGCAACCCAGAGACCACCTAGAGCAGTCACACCCCGACAATTCCCCAAGAAGGGAGCATGGGCTCTGCAGGGGGGCAAAGAACTGGCCAAAGGTCACTCAGCCAGTTGGTGGCACAGCCAGGATGTGACTCTGAGTCTCAGCTACTAACCTCACTATGGAGCAGCCATCAACATTCCTACTTAGATTTCTGGGCAGTCTGAAAGCGGGTGGCTTTGCTAGATCGTGAATCACCAAGTAAGTATGTCCTGAGGCCAAAAGCCCAAGGGATTATTTTGCACTGAGTGCCAGCTGGGGAATTGGAACTCTGTGTTCTGAGTTGGGAGGTGCCCGCAGTGTGATAAGGATCCAACATGTTGCTCTCAGGTCTTCCTTAGGCAGCTTACCCACAAGCACGAGTAATTCAGAAAATCCACCACTTAGAGAAACAAGATGTTTTGATGAAAAAAACACCAAGAGGTTTCATGTCAGGACTCGGGAAGGAGGCTGGCATACCTTTCAAAGGACTGGCCCAGTTATTAGCCTGAGTCAGCTGTACTGCCAAAGGATCGCTTTCCCAGCCTGAAATTCTGAAGCCAGAGACCAGCACTGCCTTAGCCAAAGTGACAGCAAAGGCTCCAGCAGCTGGGGACAACATCTTGTCAGCCCCACAGAGTAACAGGAAGAGCACTGGAGCACTGAACACCCAAAATCCAGGAGCAGATGGCAGGAGCAAGACAGTGCCATGAAAAGTTCTGCGGCTGGGATCCGGCCGACACCTGGTTCAAGCCTGCTTCCCCTCACTCCCACTGACTTCAGGTGCTCACTCCATAGCCAGGGCAAAGGTCAGAGTCGGTCCTCAGCAAGGCTTCTTTGGACTTCTTCTGACCTCATCATACAGGGGCGGTCCAATCAGGACCAGCTGGTGCCTGGGCAAGTGTCTAACAGACAGAGGAGAAGAAACCTAGGTTTGGGACAGCTCTGAGCCAAGGATGGGCTGTGGGCAAGAAGGGAAGGGAATGGCCAGCACATGCTAAGCAGCTGCCATGCTGTCACCTTTGGGAAGTCGCTAACAGGAGGCCCTGGGGTTGGCCAGACCTGGGTGTCAATTCTCTCACTGGTTACCTGTGGTAAGTTATTTAACTTCTCCGAGCCTCAGTTTTGTCATCTGGAAAATAAGACAGCACCCTTCTTAGAGAGCAGGTGTATTCAAATGAGTTAAGGGTGTATTTAGCCTAGTACCTAGAATATACCAATCCCTTAATACGTTACCGAATTTTATTTTCATTAACACACATCTTATTCCCTGAGATCTACTAACAGAATGAGATGTGATTTATGTTCATTTCCCTCAAGTACCTGCATAGGTGACCTAAACAGGAATTAGTCATAGCTTTGGGAGGCACTGATGTTTTTGAGGAAGGAGCAAATTTTTCTTCTTAAGTATGTCAGGCTTGAGCTAACATTCAAATATTTTGCATTTCCTGAGTGATCCATCTCAGAAGATGCGTCCTAGAAATGTATGCAGGAGCTGAAGCAATCTAGCTGCTGCTGAAAAATGGGCCCTGACTGATCCGCAAGTTGAAAGGCCATGGCCATTTCAACTCTCCACAGGTGCAGAGATTTAGGTCAAGAGATCACCTGCATGGACCTGCCTCACTACTGCGGAATCTTGTGTCCTGAGCAGAGTAGAACCTGGAAGCCCAAGTGGTCATTTTTGATGGACTGAGTTGAATGTCTTTTCCATTTGCTCACTTCACCGAATGCTCATTCCATGAGCCCTGTGGGACCACACCAGAGGGCTGCCGAATTCTCCCAGAACATACCAGGCTACCTTTACCTCCACTGGGCAAGCCCCTCTCACTGCCTTCCCTCACCCGAGGATGCCCCAATTCTTTTAATAAGCAGCACATGCAATTTTACCAACCACCCCCACATGGTTTTTATCTTTCTTTCCACTTTATTTGCTAAAATCTTCTGTAAAGTTTTACTTTGCACTATATAAAGATGTTTTATCCTGGTTTAAGTCCTTGCGAGGAAGGAAGGAATGTGGCCTTGCTTCCATTTCACAGAAATCCACCCTTCAGAAATGTTTCTGGACAAATCATTGATAGCAGTGTGTCAGGAGTTCAAAGGAAAAGGAGGAACATTAATCAACCAATTTAAGAAAACATGAACAAAAACAGAGAAGTTTAAGCAGGAGGATAAGGATAGAGTTGAAGGTCAACTCTCCTTTTCTGATCCAAAGAAAATTAAAACTTGTTAGGGGTGCTATTTCTTTCTCCAGAAACACGGCTGTGGACTGAGCGTATGTTTCACTAGGATGCTTCTGGGTATTAGATAACAAAAAGCAATAAAAAGTGGCTTAAACAATAAGGGGTATTATTATCTCATAAGAAGTCATGCCAGGTAGGGTGGTTTCAGGGTTGGCTAGCTGTGTGACTCAATACTGTTACCAAGGACTCAAGTTCTTTCCTTTTCCCCCTCACTCTGCATCAGGATGGTGGGAGATTTCCTGCACCATCAACAGACGGCAGCTACCACTGCTCCAGACATCCCCATACAACATCCAGATGTCTGCAAAGGAGATGACTCCAGGTCATCCCTTCACAAGAGGACCTCCCTCAGCGGCCTGAACTGGGTCACGGGCCCATTCCTAAATCACGAGGGGACTAGAACCACAATTGCTGGGAAAATCAGGACTTGCCTCTGGGCCAGCGGGGCACGCCCATGATGCACATGGCTTCTGATCCCTAAACAGAGCCCCAGCCCCATGAGCAAGCACAAAGGAGGTGGCGCGTGTCCTAATGTCGGTTTGGGGGACAGTCCGATGGTATCTGCAGCAGTCCACAGCCCTCCAGGGCTCCCCACAATTTAAAGTGCTCACTGGGCCTGAAAGACAAGCAGGAACTGTCTCCATAGCGTGGATCTGGTGTCGAACACCTTTCTCACTATGCCCACCATGAAAACACCTTTGGATAACAATGTGTAATACATGGGCCTTGCTTAGAATCTGATTCAAACTAACCAACTTATATTTTTGAGGCAAACAGGTAAATTTGAATATGGTCTAGGCACTAGGTTATATTAAGGAATTGTTATGACATTGTGACAGTTAAAAGAAATTATGTTAACATGTAGGCAAATTGTTATTTCTTAAAGGGCACAGACTGAAAAATTATGACATGATAAACATGCCATAATGTTTGGGGTTTGCTTTACCCTATTTTAGCCCCCCAAAAGAAAGTCATGCATGAAGAGAGTGTTAAAATGGTGGTAATTGTTGAATATGGGGATGGACAGATAGTGGTTCATCACATGAGGCTCCACGTGTTTCATGTTGGAACATTTTTCATAACAAAAGTCTAAAAAGCACTTAGTAAGTAAGGCATGATATCTCCGACTTGGCTTCGAAAAGCTTACCATGCCTTCCTGCTGCTCCTCCTCGAGGCCTTTTGCACATTTCCCTCCAGCTTTCTGGAATGGTTTGCCAGAGTTTTGCATCACCGGCTCCGTCTCACATCAGGTCTCTGTGCAGGTGTGACTTTCTCGCCTTGGCTTCTCCTTCCCTGCAGCCCTTCTCTCCTTATTAGTCTGGTCGATGTTCCATACGCTCATCGTTACCTATAGTTACCCTCATACCCACTAGTCATCATCTATGTCTTCCATCTAGAACCATCTCCTTGAGGACAGGGACCTGGCATATCTTGTACAATCCTTCCTTGCTGGGAGGGCAGCACCGGCATGCAGAAGGGACTCAAATATTTGAATGAATAAACTGAATTTTTTCTCTTATTAAAAGCCCTGACCAGCACCAAACAGAATGATTACCATGTAACGAGCACTTGACATATCGTCTTACTTAATCCTCACCATAGCCCTCTCAGAGCAGGTATTACTGTGCTATGACCGAAACCCAAGGCTTATTTAACCTGTACACCTAACGTGACACACACCTGACAGACAAGCTTTCAGTCCATTCCACAGCAGGGGACGGCATCACCGATAGGCCCCCAAACGCTCTCCGCTGAGCCTGCCCACAGCACAGTGCTCCAGGCAGCTACCATCATTTGATCAGGTTCGGTTGACGAGGTGATACCTACTTGCCGTTCCCATACTAGGTCTTGCTACGAAAAAGCAGGTGCCAGTGTGGCAAAGTTACCCTTCTAATGGTTCTTTCTCTGCCTCTTCAGGAAGTGCAAAACCTAAGGCTCCAAATAAAGCTCGGCCCTGCTGCACGACATTGCCAGACCACTGGGTCCGCCTCCAGGTTATTAAATGGCACAGCCCAGCTGCCAAAGCCTTTTGAGGCTTGGCATGCAAGGAAGGGCTCCCCCGTGGGGACCGCTGGCTATCCCTGTCACAGATCACAATTTCCAGCTCTGTTACTCTTCAGCTTCTGCCAAGAAGGCACAAGGAGGCACAAAACCCAAAAGCCAGAGTCTGGAGGCCGACGTCCAGTCCAGGCTCTGCCTCTACTGGTGTCCCCATGGGCAGGCCACTTCACCCCCCACCCCTCAACTCACACTCCACGTCTGAAAAGGGCACTTACTTAGGCCACATGTAGAGTCCCTTCTGGCTCTAAGCTCAGATTCAAGGTCCATTTTCAGAGCTTTGCTACTATGTACATAACCCCTGACATACAGAAAGTCTCATACCAATGTTTATGGGAGGATGGGGAAGACCGCCAATTTGGAAACAAAGCAGACTCTTAAGTGGACCATCAGTGGGCTCCAGAGAAGGAAGGTCTGACCATGCTGGGAGTTCAAGGTCCCCAGACAGGCTAGGAGTCTGTAGACCTTCCAGTGTGTTCTTCCCCCATCGAGTCCCTCTGATCATGGGATAAAAATCAATGGGTCCAAAGTCTGATGTTTACTGGCTAGGTGACCTTTAGGCAAGTTAAACTCTCAGTGCCCCTAGTTTCCTCATTTATAAGACACAGATAATTACAGTACTCATGGTATTGTGTTGTTAGAATAATTACGTAATGCCTGTAAAAACTTAGAATAGCGCATGACACATAGTAAGTGCCCAAAAGTTAGCTATTACTACTCTTATTGCTAATACTAGTCTTTGAATTATACAACCCAGAGGGGAGGGGATTCTTTTGCCTTGTCAGATGCTGGATAAATGTTACCAAGTGAGTGAATGAATGAATGAATGAGATAAACCAAATGTCATTCCTTCCAGGTCTTCCTCCTCTTTCTACGCTATCTGATCTATGGGTTAGAATGGTCTTCCCCAAAGCTAGATTCATATGGAGGGTAAAGGGATCTGCATGGTGGTGAGTATTCTGTACTGCACATGAAGCAGGAAAAATATTGACTTTTAAGTTGATTATGAAAACTTAAGTATGTATTTTTTAAGCCTTAGAGCACCCATTTAAAAAACTACATGAGATATAGTCAAAATAGATACATTTAAAGGAAATACTAAAAAATGTTGAAATAATCTAAAGGCAGAAGAAGGGAAAGAGAGGAACAAAAAAGAAGGGGGGAGGGGTGGGAACAGATACAAACACCCAATGGCATACCATAGATCCAAATCCATGAGTGATTGCATGAAATGTAAATAATCTACATACACCAGGTAAGACAGAGATCGTGAGACTAGATAAGAAACAGAACACAGCTATGTGCTGGTTACCAGGAACTCACTTGGTATATGACACAAATGAAAGTTGAAATGAAATGTACGGAAAAGCAGATTATGCAAATATGCATCAAAAGAACGCTGAAGTGGCTATAAGGGATTTCAAACGGACTTCATAACAAAGACAATTATTAGAGATAAGGAGGGACATGACCACACCAGCTTTTCTATAAAGCACCTGAGAAGGTGGTGCCGCTAGTGGAAGACGGGGGACAGGAACCCCTTAGGGAGAGTTTCTGCTCCCTGCCAAGGGCCACCCCCCCCCCCCACCGCCCCACCAGCAGGAGAGGCGCCACCTGGCTCTCACTGCCAGTCCTCAGGCACCTCCAGTGTTAGCTTCACTTCCTCCCAACTCCCTTCCAAATTCAGTGAGCTTTTGAGGGAAAGCAACCCCAAAAGTGACAGGAGTCAGTGACCTGGTTGAAAAAGCCATGTGCAGCCCAGGATGACAGCCCTGTTCCTTGGAGTGAATTCTCAACTCTGTAGAGTCACACTGTACAGGGGGCTCTCCATCCGGTTGTTAAAGACTTGGGGCAAAAAATTCCCTCACTTCTATTCCTCCCCTTCTCCTGAGTATATTTCTCCCAAGAGAAACTATAAAACAAACAAACAAACACCTAACAGACTTTAAACACCAAGCAATCTTGCCCAGGAGAAAGGGCTCTGGATTGTGCCGTCTGCTTCTGTGACCTTGGCAGAGTCTGGTTGAAACAGCCCCCGGTGGAGTATGTGTATGGTTAGCACACTCTGTCTGCCGGCTGGCCTCCCAGGCCCACTCCTCACCGTCTGTTTAACACCTCCAACCCGCCTGTGCTCTCCAACGTGTCATCTCGTACGGTGTGTGAAGATACGGAGATTAAGGTGGCCTCAGCAGCTCTGGGCAACTCTGATTCTGCCCAGTCCTAGAAAAAAGGTTTGATTTGTGCCTGGACGGGTCCTGCTGTCTGGGCTGCACACCGGCTGGACCAACAGCTCAGAGTCAGAAGTCAGACAGATGGAAGTAACACGTGGGCCAGACAGGCTGGCAGGAGGCCCACCCAGTGCCCTCCTTCTGGAAAGGCAGTGGCCTCAGCAGTCAGCCAATCTTCCTTCTTCCCAGGCCTGCAGTTTCATGGGTGATGAAATCTGTTATCAGGGGAGAACCTGCTTTTTGACTGTGCGAAGTCCTGCACTGACAGTCTCCGTCCACAACACTGTGGGGAGGGATGCAGGCTTTGGCTTTGCAGCTCACTTGCTGGGGGACTTGGTAATTCACCTCTGTGAGCCTCTGCTGCTTCCTTTGCCCTCCTGCTGGTGGTGTGATGATTCAATGAAACAACGCATGCCAAGTTCTTAGCACAGAGTAACTGCTGAATACACAGTTCCTATGATTATTGCAAAAGGATCATTCATTCCTCCAGGGTAGAAGCCACCCCCTTTGTGTCCCCAGTGATGCGGCCACAGGGCAGGCAGTCAAGGAACCCTTACTGGCTCAACATTCGCACTCCCTTACTGGCTAAACATTTGCACTATCTGGATCTAGTTAGCTGTAGGTACTTCAAAAGGAACATTGAATAACACCTCTCCTTGTCTGGTTTAGTTCTGAAATAAAAAGCAAATTAGCCACCAAGCCATCCAGGATCCTGGAAACATGTGGTCTCTAATATTGTCACACCTTCCATCTGCATCTGCAGCTGATTAAAAACAAGGCTCTGTGAGATGAACTTGTCTAATATTTGACAACATGCAGCTTAGATCAAATGGTCTCGCTAAAACCTGAGGCACGCCAAGGTGGCTCTGCGTTGGAGACAGACTGGGAGAAAAGAGGAGTGATATTCAATTCAAGCAGCATAATTTAAAATATTAAATTTCTGTTTTACTGACAGAAATAAGCCCGGTTCCCAAGCTATTCAGGATCTAAATGACTCTCTCCATATACTTGGAGTATCTAAGAGGCATTCCAAAGGAGTGCTTTTCTTCCAGAGAGGAAAGGTTACATGAGAACAAATATACACTGAAGTCAATGACTGTACTAGTAATTGCTTTAATAGCTGTGACAAAAAGATACTTGTGAGCTTCTTGTTCTCATTAATGGTCTGTTGAAACTCTCTTCAAATAAAAAAGTTATCCTTGCCCAGCCTACTGTGGTGGCTCTGTTTCTCTGTAAGACTGGTTTCTCCATTCTCCTTTTTCCTCCGGATCCACCAGTCCACCCCCACCCCCAGCATCTTGTCTCCACAGCAACTGTTCTTTCCTCTTCTATCCACAGCCCACTTTGGTTCACAGACCATAAGTGCTCCCAGTCTGCCTTCCCAGCAAGGGTAAAGCATGTGGTGGCTGGACTCCAATGATGGATTCGATGGTAGGCACGTGGACTAAGTCAGGCCAATCAGAGCCAAGGAGACTCAAATCAGGATTTTTGTTTGAGCTGTCCTGGAAGCTGACCTGCCCCCTTTGCTATCGGGCTTAAAGCTGAGGCTACTGTAGGCAGTTTATAATCACAAGAGAGAAGATGCTGGAGAAGGTAGCCAATCCAGAGGAGCAAGTAGACAAGAGAAAACAGGGTCCCAAAGACACGACTGAACCCTTGAATCAAAGCACCCCTGAAGCCAACCCTACTTCTGGGCTTTTAAATAAGCCCCTTTGCTTTAATCAATTTGAAGCATGTCTACAACCTGAGAAGTGTCCTGATACAGAAATTTTTAAAAGAAGTGCACTCATAAGTAGCAACTTTATGGCTTCTTAGCTTCAGTTAAATTACTTGGAATATGAGAATAATGCACTGGATTCCCAGAATTCCTTATCATCTGCCTGCCCTGAAGGAGAGCAGGACTGGCCACTTGTGACTAAGTGACTGCTGACTTGGGAATGCTGGTGACTCATTTGGGTAACACTGCTCAGGTGAACAGGTCTTGGGTAATGACAAAGCACCTGTCCCTCAGGAGACCTGACTTCTGGCCCTGGGACCTAACACAGACTCTTCTGGGTCTCAGTTTCTTGTAAAGGAGCTTGAAGCCATCTGCCTGTAACCCAGGAGAATAGGAGGCAGTACCACAAGATATTCAGCACCATGGGCTTTGAGTTACATGGACCTGGGTTCAAATCCCCAGTCCGCCCTCCACTAGCTATGTGATCTTGAGTAAGAGGTTTAGTCTCTCTGAGCCAGTTTCTTTATCAGCAAAATGGGAATAATCTGAGTATTAACACAAAGAGTCATTTTAAGAAAGATAGGAGATAAAGTTTGTAAAGCATGTAGCAATGTACCCGGTATATAGTAAAGACCCAATCATGTTAGGTCTCCTATAATGGCTGTGGGGTCAAATGAGAAAGCATGTGAAAGAACTCTGTGAAAACCACAAGGCACTGTACCCGTAGTAGAGATGCCATCCTCACCTCTGCCTCCTACACGGGCCATGTCTGTAATGTCAAAGTGTGCGGTCAGGACAATGAACTCAACAAAATGAACTCAGCCAATACGGTATACCTGACCCAGCAAAGAGAGTCAGTTAGCTGCCAGAGGGGTACAGGGGTACAACTCCGTAAGTGTCGTTTTGTCAATGGTTTAGCACACTCCCCAAGAAACATATCAGGGCTGTCCATGGAAAATGCTACCAATAGTGACCTGTGAAATGTTGCTCTGGAGGCCTGGAACTGTTCCCAAGCCGTGAACAGTCAGGTCCCTTCTGAACTTTGCCAGAGCTACATCTGCAAAAGTGCAAGTTAAGATCCCTTCCTGATTTTTCAATTTCTTTTAACAGCTTCACAGGCAGGATGAAAATGTGCTGCTTTATGAATGAGAAATTTCAGTTGCTGGACTTGGCGGCAGAGATTTCCAAGAAACCCAGCCGCGAGGAGTGCTGCCTTACAGGGGACCCCTCCTATTTTCCACTGGCACGTCCCATAAAATGAGGGGGTGCTGGGTTTCCAATGGGCTGCTCGCAGGAAAGAGACGGCCACGGTAAAACCAGAGAGAGATTCCTTCCAGGTGTTGGAGAAAAACGTCCCCCCATCACCACCCCGCCCCCCCCGCCAGAACTCATGAAGGGACATGGGTTCTGTTTTAGTTTGGAAGCTTTAGAAAACACACAGAACAAGCCTAAGAAGTGCTCTCTGCAAACATACAAAAGGGTCACTTCAAATAAACCTGAGTATTGCTCAACGTGGAAAAAATTAAAGCTTGAAAATCAGGTCCATAAAATGTAAGGAGTCTTGGAAAAACAAGCCCATTTGATTTTGCAGTCCTCCTTCAGGAAAATAGATAGATTGTTCCCCTACTCTCTTTTCTAACTGCCGCCTGTATACCAGCGGTGTGTGTTTTGGACCCTTTCCCATCCTACCATGATTTCCTGTCTAAGTCTGGGTCCCATGGAAACTGGAGAAATTTGGCGTGCTGGCCCCACACGCAATGACTGGCCACGCGAGGGATGCCAAGGGGATATCTTCTTCCATAACAACCACATCCCTCTCTTCTGGTTCTGTGGCAGGGTTACTCTCTTGCTCATAAACTCCTACTAATAAAGTCTTCAGTCTGCAAATGATCTCCCCACCCAGCCCCTCTTACCCACCTCAGAGGGAAATGAAGGTCTTGTACGGAGTCAGAAGACCCATGTGGTATTCCGAATTCTACTGCACAGGGC
This sequence comes from Anoura caudifer, assembly GCA_004027475.1. Classification (NCBI taxonomy): domain Eukaryota; kingdom Metazoa; phylum Chordata; class Mammalia; order Chiroptera; family Phyllostomidae; genus Anoura; species Anoura caudifer. The sequence goes on from PVKU01000224.1 coordinate 527,723, forward strand.
AGAGGGGCTGCCAGGTTGTTAGGGTAAAAACCCATGGCCTTGCCATGAGCAAACATGTCAAGCAGTTGAGAAGGTACAAAATCTCATTTACGGGGTAGACAGGTGGATATCCTTGGGAATGTAGTTCTCGACTGTCTCAAGGACACACTGATGCGAGTCTCATGTTTTTATGTCTGAGGGCTAATTACTATTTACCTTTCAGATCTCAGCCCAGATGACATGACCTCCAGGACTGCAATAACCCTGTGCCCCCAACCTGGCTTAGGGGCCACGGGCTTCCAAGCTTAGCACACAACAAGCTCTTACAAATGCCTCTTTAATTCTTGCTCCCCGAGGCAGGGACTGTAACCCTGCACCTGCATTCGGACCCAACACTTGACATCGAGTAGGTGCTCTGGAAACGTGTGCAGCCTGGTCTGTGGGCAGACCCAGGCCCAGACCACATCACAAATTCAGGGAATTGGCCTTCAAAACCTCTCTTTGCCTCCTGCTTCTTCCCTGCCTCCCAGCAACTGCAGAGCTCTACCTTCTCCTTCATGAAGACCCACCCTCAGGAAAGGACACGATAAAAACCGTTCAGAGTAAGGTCAAAGCCATTCATCATTCAAGTACGTGCCCGCACCCCACCAGACACAACTGCCCCCCTGCACGCCACTCAGGATACTTCTGCTTCTCTCCCTCCTGCCCTGACCTAAGGAATTAAATTATAATTGTAGAATTTTAGGCAACCACAGTGGAGGATTATTGCTGCTGTTGTTTGTTGTTGCAGGTTTAGGAAGTGGAAGAGGGGGCCCCTCCCACTGCTTCTGGAACCTCACAATGCCTGACTCCCGACACTTCAGCAAACCCTGCGTCCAGGGAACCCCCTACCCAGGGGAGCGGGCCAGCACAGCCAGCTCTCCAGCAATGCTTCTGTTGATTTTGCTAATAGAGCAAACAGACCCTCTTTGAAAGAGAGGCAAAAGCAGCAGAACTCTGCTTTCCTGCCCATTTCCTCTGCCTTATTAAGCAAGAAGAACTGGTTTTAGTATGAAACCCTGAAAGCCACGGTTGGAACAATCTCAGAAGTGTGTTTGGGGGTCCCAGGGCATGGGGGCACGGGAAACACAGGAACTGCAGTCAGCAGCAAGGGAAAAGGCCTGTGTCTCCGGGTTAGAAACAGGCAGAGGCTTTGAAGCGGACCGCTACAATGATAAACAATGAGCAGCTTTACCTGATTACGAGGTGTTTCACAAATATTTTATGTGTGTTGTCTCACTTCCCTTAGTGCTACAGCACAAATCCTGCAATGTTAATATTAAAAGCAGAAAAACTGAGGCTCAGAAAGGTTTGATATTGTACCCACCCCTGGAAGTTTAAAAACAGGCAAAACTAAGGGATGGTGACAAAAGTCAGACTCAGGGAAGGGCCAAGAGGGCATCTGCTGGAATGGGAGTATCGTCATAGATCTTGATCTTGACCTGGGCAGGTTACACAGGTGCCTATCTGGGTATAACTTCATCGAGCTGAATGAAATTTAAGATTCTGCACTTCACGCACCTCAACTTAAAATAAGGAAAAGCAAATAATGCCTCTACTTCAAACCACATCCCAAAATGGAAACTAGGTGTCCGAAACTTCAAAATCTATGCTCTTACCTCCTCTACTTTGTGAGATTCACAGGAGAGTGGATGTCATGAGGATCAAATATTTATACCCTGATGCCGGGGGACCCAGAAGCACATGAATGGCATCTCCAAATGTCCCCCGTGCTCCCGCTTTCCATCAAGGGAGGGAACCACAGGTAAAGAAAAGCCACAGGCCAAGGTCATGATGCTCAGTGGTGGCAGTGAAAGCAGAGAGGTCTAAGATCAGCCCAAGGCAAACACCACCAGATCCAACCCAAACGTTTCCTTCGCTTGGAAAGAAAGTCTCCTGGCTAACATAAATGCTCCCAGAGTGACTCTAATGAAAGCCTGTATATCTGGCACGGCAAGGACAAAAAACAACCCTGTCTTTGTTCAACCATTTTACACACACATGGGAGCTTTGCCCAAGACCTGCCCCGACCTAAGACGCAAGGCAACTTAAATATCCCTGCTGTCCCGCGTTCTCCGTGTGGAAGCTGCTGTGGCTGGAAGCTGAAAATATCCTGAGAATTGTGCTGGAGGCACAGTTCTCAGGGTATTTTGCACAGAAGACAGGTAACCTCAAAGGGCATTACTGGTGGCCGTGGCATGGTCCAGGGGTTCATGGGACAATAATAATAAATAGTTCAATCAACCTATTGAGAACCATAATATTTTTACTTCTGGTGCACACATCAGATGTATATAATCCCTGGAGTGTGACCGTTTTTATTTCATTATCATAATATGACTTCGCTTCTAAAACAAAAGCTAGAACCTTGACAGCCTCTACACCAACACCCCACCCTCCTTGTTCCCCCACTTCATCCCTTTCCCTCTCCCCACGCACCATGACCACCGCCCGTGTTTCCCATCCCCTCGCTTTCTCCTTTATACAGTACTTACTGTGCCTGTGAAAGAGCCTTCAGTACATTTTTCAAATATGACTATAAAAATGGTATCTTGCTGTGCGTCATCTGAGGCTGATTTCCTCACCCCTCCACCCCCCTGCTTACTATAGAGCTTCGGTTCATTCAACGCTTCTTTTTCCTCCTATTCATTCACTGCCAGCTGAGCCCTGGCGCCTTGTGTGCAGCTTTGCTTACATGTTTGCATTTCGTTTTTACACCATAAGGCAGGTGTTGCTGTCATCCCCATTTACAGAATAAAGAACAAAACAAAATAAATAGGCTTAAGGGCCTGCCTAGTATATTTTTACGAAATCAGCTTAGCTCCCTGGCTGCTGTGGCTCGTTGGACTGAGTGCCAGCCTGTGAACCAAAGGGTCGCTGGTTCGATTCCCAGTCAGGGCACATGCCTGGGTTGCGGGCCAGGTCCCCAGCAGCGGGCATGCAAGAGGCAACCACACATTGATGTTTCCCTCCCTCCCTTCCCCTCTCTCTAAAAATAAATAAATAAAATCTACAGAAAAAAATCAGCCTAGCTGGGAGTAAATCCAGATTTGTCTCCAAAACTCTTGATTTTTTGGCTGTAATACTCAGGATGTGCTCACCTCACATGGAAGTGGGCTCTCTCATCAAACCCCCAGGAGGGTCACCAAAGACCCGGCAACACCAAATAGTCATCACATCATCATCATCATCATCATTATAATGGCCAACACGCTGGCCACATAAATGCCACGCACTGCTTCAAGCATGTTAGAAGATATAATTCATTTAAGACTGACAACAACTGTATGAGGTAGGTAGTATTATCTCCATTTTACAGACAAGTAAACCGAGGCACAGAGATGTGAAGCAACTTGTCAACGAAGCAGTAGACCCGGGCTTTAAACTCCGGCGATCCAGCTGCATGTCCACACCCTCAATCTAGAAGCTGTGCACCTGTCAGTCTGCAGAATGCAGGCAGCTGAATGCTAGTGGCCAAGACAGATACGAACTAAGATGAGGTCTGTGCTGAACATGCACCCTGAGGAGTGACTGCAGCACTCCCAGACCTGATGCAGGTATTCACTAAGGGAGGCCCTGACTCGAGGCCTCTGTTCCAGGACAAGAGTTGGGAGCAGGAGGCCAGAAGGGAAGGAGTAACAGACCAAAATACAGACGGCCTCAGCAAGAGCAGCACAGCTGACTGGCCATGGGTCTCGAGCAGGGGACTGGGTCTGTGGAGCGAAATGACCAGGCTCTGAAAGCCAGGGCTGGTAGGGCTGAAGGTAGTGGCTTAGGGGGATATGGCACAAAGGATCCTTCTAGAAACACTTACAAGATTCTTATTGGATCCACTCTGGATAGCCTAAGGATTGTTATGAAAACTCCAGCCAGCTTGCAGCCATGGAAGGAATAGGCTTTGAGGTCTGACAGCACTAACCCCAAGTCTCAGCCCTACCACCTGCTGTGTGCATGACCTTGGACAAGTCATTTTAACTGTCTCTAGGCTTCAGTGTCCTTGCCTGCAAAGTGATGATAATAGCAACTACTCCCCATGGGCTATCATGGGGATTCTATGACATAACTCATGCAAATAGTATAGAATCTTGCCCTATCTCACAGTAAATGTTAGTCTGTGCTCTTATCACCACCGCCTCTGCAATTCGGTTGACTGGATTAAATAAGATGGTGTCAATAAATGTTGCCTACGATGATCTTTCCTAAGGTAGCATCCTGCCCACTTCCTGCTCAGTTTCTCTGACCATGGTCTCTGTTCCACCCTTTACATAGACCCTCACAGACCAGTCTCAGAAGCCACCTCTCTCTCTAAGGGGACAAACTTTGCCCCATGCATACTCTTAAAGGAGCCCCAAGGTCAAAACCTGGCTCTAAGTGATACAGGATGGACTCACAAATCCAAATCACCTGAGGGCCCTTTTTAAAAATACAAGTGTTCTGGTCTCACTTTTCAACATTTTTACTTAATATATCCAGGTTGTGTCCCAGAATATAAACTTTCAAAGTGCCTCAAGATGTTTCAGCAACAGCCAGGCCTGGAAATGACTGGCTTAAGAATTTCCTGCATTTGAAGGAGGAGGAGGAGGTGTGTGGGCTCAGGCTACAGGTATGCGTGCACACACACACGGCTCTTTCGAGGTTGGAGGGGCCATGCTAAAAATGGAGGAGACCACAGCACGGTAAGTAACAAAGCAACTATTTGCAAAGAGGAGTCCGAGTTACCCATTAACCGGGAGGGATTTGTCAGTGCCAGAGAAGCCTCACAGAGGACAGCCATTTGGTCCACCTGGGAGGTCCCGTAGAGGAGCCCAAGTTACACAATGACAACACGATGATGCAAAATCCGGGCCCCACATCCTTCCTTTCTTCTCCTTGAGAGTGGTGCCTCCCTCAGTAGACCTATCTGCAGAAAGAAAGTAGGGATCTCACCATTTCTCAATGGCCTTTGGAGTCCCCTCATTTAAGCCCATCTCTGGAAGAAAAAAGCAAAAAGCCCATCTCTGTAACAATTGTGATGAAAATCGCTGGATTCCCTAAAAATACTGGGTTGGCCAAAAAGTACGTTTGTTTTTTTTCCGTAAGATGGCTCTAGTAGCACTTAGTTGTTTTTAACGTCATTCAAAACAATTTTGCTAGATTACATCATGACAGCTGTCAGAGCAGCGTGCATTAAAAAAAACATCAAAATTGGCGAATTTTCGTGTAGCCATTTTAATGTAGAAGATGGAAGAAGATACATAACATTTTTGGCATATTATGCTTTATTATTTCAAGAACGGAAAAACAGCTGAAATGCAGGAAAAAAAAAAGATTTATGTAGTGTATGGAGAAGGTGCCGTGACCGATCAAATGTGTCAGAAGTGGTTTGCGAAGTTTTGTGCTGGAGATTTCTCATTGGATGATGCTCTACCATCAGGCAGACCAGTTGAGGTTGACAGCGATCAAATCAAGACATTAACTGAAAACAATCAACGTTATATAGGAGATAGCCGATATACTCAAAATGGCCTGATCAATAGAGTTATTGGTGAAAATGAAAAATGTGCCTTTTATTTTACAGAAAAAGCTAAACAGACTTTTTGGCCAACCCAACAGCTCCAAGCTATTTGCATTTCATTGGAAGTGGCAGACTTTGCACATTCTGGGTATGGGCAAAGGAGTGGCAATTGCTCAACTCAACTCTTTGGGCCTTCCACATCACAAATTAATCCTCTAGAAACAATCAGCTCTGATTACACTGACTGGGTGGTGCTGGTCACATGTCCAGACCAGCAGGAGGGAAAGAGCCTGGCAGTTACCTTGTAAGGCACTACAATGACAACTGCACAGAATCATGCTTTTTATTGCTACCATCCTCAAAAGAAAAAAAGGAAGGGAGGAAGGGAGGAAGGGAGGAAGGGAGGGAGGGAGGGTGGGAGGGAAGGAGAAAGGAGGAAGACCACATGGAGGCCTGTGATACATAAATTTAACTTAGACTCACTTGAAGGGCTAATACCCTCTGAATCACTTCTTTTGACGAGACAGATAATACATCATCAAGTAGAAAAGCAAACGACACATGAAAGTGGAAACACACCCAAAGTCATTGCCTAGAAGCAAGGCTGACGAGAATGGCAACCACAGTTTCTATGTGGTGGTTGCTATATGCTGGCACTGAGCTGAGTGCCTTTTTTCCGTTTTTCATTTTGTTTCTTTTTTTTACATCCTCTCATTTAATCCTCACAACTACAATGCTGGGCAAGTTCTAGTGTTATCCCCATTTCACAGATGGGCAAATTGAGGCCCAGAAAGGTTAAATAGCTAGCTATATGACCTGGGGAAGTGAATAGTGGACTCGGGGTTTGAACTCAGCTCCCCGGTGTGAGCAGAAATCCTCTCTGACTCCATCTGAGAGGCCCCTTGTGGTCCTACTCTGCTTTCCAAGCACCCCTCTGCCAGGATCCCACTGAGAGTTCTCTTGGGCTCATTTCTCACAGCAAAGGATGCGAAAGGACCACAGGGCATGGGAAGCACTAAAAACCTTAACCTCTTGGGTAAACTTCAAGTTCCACGGAGCCACAGACTGTGGCAGTGGCTCTCCTGGTGACAGCTCTCTAAGTGGCTACTGACAGGTCAGCTTCAGACAGAAAGCCTCTGAAAGGAGCTCACCTCAAATGGTGGAAGGAACAGGCAGTTCCTGAATGAAAGTGAGCGCACAAAAGTTCCTAGTTCAGAGAAACAAACATCCTCTGACTTACGGTAGGCGGTCAATCAGTAGCTCAGGAGGAAAGAAGAGCGTTGGAGGAAAAAAAGCAGAACTCAAGTTCAAGTACTACTCAGTAGCAGTGATGGTAGAAACAACACTCCCGGAAGTCTGTTTCATCATCTTGAAAATAGCAACAATGTCTACCTCCGGAGGATATTGTATGGCTCAAATGAGAAAATGCAGAGAAAACTTGCTAACACGTGGAAGTTCTTACTATGTGGCCAAGCTTTCTGCAAAGTGTTTTATACGTATTTCATCCTTTTGTTGAATCCTCACAAAATCCCTATGAGATAGTTTTAGATGACCTTTCACGGATAAGAAAACAACTTCACAGAGGCTAAGCGACTCGCCCTAGGCTGTGAAGCTTGGAAATCATAAATCCTGACCTCGTGTTAAGGGGCCAGAGGTTAGAGCCACAAGAATCAATGGCCTTCATCTCCACTTCCATGAATCTTCTCGTTTCAGCAAACAGAGGCCTTTTAGAGAGCCTGGGGAATGGTTAAGATTTTGAGGTCTGTGAAAACCCAGAAAGCTGGCCCCCAGTGACCGCCCGCTGACCCATTCCAGTGGCCGTGTGTCCCATCGAGTTGTCTGTGATGACGGAGTTCTCCATCCGCATTGTCCAATAGGGGAGGCGCCTGCCTCATGTGATGAGTGAGCACTAGAAATGTGACTTGTGCGACAAAGGAAATGATTTTTTTAACCTTATGGAATGTTATTAAATCTAAATTTAAATAGCTTCATATGGCTAGTGGCTGCCGTAATGAACAAAGCAGCTCCCCTTACTCATGTTAGGTTGCCGGGGCACCACACAACGAAGGTTGCAAGAAAACTCATACTTCTCAGAACAGGCTTCAGTGTGAATGAATAAAATAGTAAATTCTCCCCCCCCAGAACAAACATCATTGTTACGATCTTAGAACCTTTGCAGCTGCAAGAGAGGAATGGCCCATTCTAAAACAAATGGCCTCACCTCATTCTTTTTTCTCCTTCTAAAAGGCAAAATTAAATGTGCAGAGAGCCCCCAGTTACCTAGAAAAGGTTGTCACTTTTTCTGGTGACAAACCCCCTTGGCTCATGATGACATCAGGGCCAAAATATGGTGGAAAGGAAGAGCCAGAAGGGTAAACAAGAAGAGGCCCAGCACTCTTCGAGGTGTTATAAATGGAGAGGAAATAGACTCAAGGAGCTAACAGCTCCCAAAAGCTCTTCCTCTTGAACTATTTTAAGCAACAGGCAGAGTCTCTCGGAGGTTATTTCATTCACACCAGCAGAAAAGCAGCATCACAGGATTATCTTTAAACACTCAGAGAAACAAATACCCACGCCACAACCCGCAGGCCTGTCAGGTTGGCCACCCCACTGAGTGATGTTACTATTTTAAAGTACCTAAATGGCTCGCTTGTTCAGAAGCAGTGAGGGATGGACTGGCTTCAGTTCCTCTCACCCTCTTGTGCCAACCCATTCATTTCTTTGCTCAGGAAATCACTGCATATGCTTCATCCCCACCCAGGCCACTCCAGGGGATGGAGGCAGGGGAGGACAGAGACAGCAGGCCGAATGAGGACTGTGGAGCCCAACAGACTTTGGCTTGAATCCTGCTGTGTCATTTATTAGCAATGTCATCTGGGGTTCTCTGAGCCCCAGTTGCTGCAACTGTAAAACGGGAATAAGAAGAGCGCATACCTCACTGGGCAATGATAAGAATTATATGGTATCATACATATGAAGCACAGGGCATATGCCTTGTACTTTGTAAAGCCTCGTGGGTAGGTATGTGCTGGGGATCAGCATTGAGAATTCAGGTTTCTTGGTTTCTCTGGCTGGGGAGGGGACAACACATGGTTGGAAAGTAGAGAATCTGGAGTGAGAATCTGGAATGAGGCTGCCTGGGTTTGATTATAGTCTCTACCTCTTAGCAGTGTGACCTTGAGTAAGTTACTTAACTGCTTTGCACCTCAGTTTTCTCCTCTTAAAGATGGCACTAGTGGTACCCACTGAATTTGCCAATGGGATAAATAAATTATGCAGGGCCACTGCCATTCTCAATCTTTCTTTGCCCTTTCCATGCAAACCTAACAACTCAAGCTTCTCTTGGGTGTTCTTTCGTGCTCCCTCCGGATGAGTGAGCCAAAGCAGCCCAGCTGTGAAGTGAAAGAAAGTCACTATCCTGGGTGGGGCAGAAATGTGCGCTCAATCAAATGAGAACAATGATTGTTTTACCACTAGTAACAGCTAGTGTCTGGGCACTCCCTGTGCACCAGACGCTCCCAGGAACTCTACCCACACCGTCTGGGCCCACTCCAGGCCTCTTAGACCAGAATTTCACACACGCACACTTTTTTCTCTTCAAGCTCTCTAGGTTATTCCAACGTGAATCCGGGGTCTAGAGTCACTGAAACAACTCCGGGGGACAGGAACCATGATACACCCATTAAACAGAGGAAGAAAACCGAGGTTCAGAGACTAACCAGCTGGCAGACAGGCAGTGGTGACTCTCATATTCCATCTCCTGGCCACCCTGTGTACTATCCCCGTCCCGAGGAGGATAAACCGTCATCGGGCCCTAGGATCCTCCTGAAGCCCTTCTGTGACTACTCCAGGCCCTTGTGCCTTCTCAAAGCGCCCAAAAAGGTTCTCTTTCTGGCTAAACTTCTGACCCAGACTTGACCTCTAGGAATCCAAAGCTGCCTGAAAAAGGAGTCTCATTTTTCTAGAACTGAAGGACACACACACAAAGTCCCAGGGGGCCACAGAACAACTGGACCTAATTAAACAGACCCTGCACTAATAACAGGAAACCACAGATTTGATGATCTTCATTAAAGGCTGCTGGCTGCCCATGAAGAAGCTAGAAAGCAATATTCAGAGTCTCTTAAGACCATCAACCCAAGAATTATAAGACTGAAAATTTACTCTCTACTGCCCGAGGCCCTGTGCAGCTCTGCTGGATGGTGCCTATCCCGGGGTAAGACAAAGGAGGGGAATGTTTTAATCCATCCTATGATTAAGCACGTTCAAGGGGCCCTTTCCTCCCAGTCAAGGAGATCTGGGGGCCAACCTCCTACTTGACATCTCTACATATTAAGTTTGAGATGAGCAACCAGCACCGCACTCAGATCTCTGGCTCAATCCTGCTTCTTCGTTCCACGGCTGTTCCCATCTCAGTCAATGGACACTCATTCTTAGCTGCTCAGACCATAACCCTTGGTGTCACACTAATTCCTCTCTCAGTCCTCTCACGTCCAAGTTGTCGACACCCTGGTCCAAGCCTCCATACTCTCTCACTTGGACTATTGCACACTCCAGGGTCACCCCAGTTCCAATTCCACACTCCTAAGTGGTCGCCCCGATTCCACATTCTGCTCCAGCCCAGTTCCAACACTGCAGAGAGGGTGATCTTGTTACAATGCAGATCAGATCATGTCATTTTTGTGCTGAAGGCCCTCCAGTGGCCCCCAACAGAACTCAGGATTAAAGCCAAAGTACCACACAATCATCAATGAGCCCCCCCCCCCCACTAATCACCCCTCCATTCTCTCTCCAGTAGCATCTCCTACTGCTGTACCCCCAAGCTCACCCCACCCCAGGCACACTGGTCTTCCTGAACCCACCAGGCACTGGTTGTTTCCTCTGCCCAGCTCTGTCTCCTGCAGCCTGGCTGGCCTCACTGTGATCCCTCCAGCCTGCACCCTCTCCTCCTTCAGGTCTTTTACTCACTGATCTATCACCAACACCTGGAAGAGTGCCCAGTGCATAGCAAGTCCTCAAATATTTGCAGAATGGACAAGTGGATGTACCCCAAACTAAACTCTTGGCCTCTCCCCTGTTCCTAATCTCCAGAACTTCCTGCTGTATCCACCATCTGTCTTCTCAAAGACCAACACGGTAAAAGACACACCAGCCTTTCCTAGGATACTGTACAAGCATCCGCCAGACAGGTAGGGGTCACGTGATGCCTTTTCAGAGGCCCTCTCACCTGCTACTGAATTGGGTCCCAGCACAGTTCTGGCCTGCCCGCTCCTTGCAGCAACTGCCTTCCAAATGGTGTCCCCACGTGCAACCTCAGTGACCCAGCTGCTAAGATGAGTTCAAAGCAGCAGCACCAGGCCCCTGGTTTTCACAGAAACAACTGTTTTCGGCCGTTTGTTTCAGAACATTTTCTTAATTTTCAACTTGGGCACTCATAGGGTCGATGTGCCATGGGGAAGAGGGATGACAAGCCACCCCATCTACCTAGGCTCTCAGGGCGGCTTTCCCAAGCCCAGCTCACACTTGGTGACTGTGGAGTAATGGGGGTTCGAAGCCCATCGACCACGGAGCTCCATGTCTCAGGCTTCAGAATTCCTGGCAGCCTGTCATCCTCACTCACTCTCAGTTCCCTCCTCTTTGAAAAACTGGCCCTGCCAACTGCAACAAACAGCATTTAAAAATATCCTGCTGGATTATACAGCCCTGCCTTCTAAATTCCTCACAATGCCCGTCTCTGTCCCACACAGTATAAAGAAGGGTGTAGCATATTTAATTTTTTTTTCGAGCTGCTCCCCTGCTATAAATACCCGAGTCTGGGTAGGCGGGCTTCAAACACCGGCAGTATGAAGTCACCTCGGAGCCAATGTCACCACAGAGCAGGCCTGCCAGGGCCTGGACGCAGCTGTCGAGCGCAGCAATGGGGCTGGCCAAAAGTAGACAGAGCTCATCCTTCAGGGGGCGGGGAAGAAAAGCCCTAAATACAATAATCACAGTTAATCCCAATACAAAAAGGATGGCGTTTAGTCCAGGACTCGGCCAGGTCTCCGGAGAACAACACGTCCAGCTCCATCTGGGCTGTTTCTTTCCCGAGGATAACTAATCACAGGGCTTGACTTTGGGCAAATGATTTCACAGTGTCCGTGTGGGGTCTAGAAACACTATCGGAGACAGAAGGGCCCTTAGAGAATCTGGTCCATCCTCTTCACACCACAGATAGTAGCAGAGAGCCAAGAAGATGGAGTTATTCACTCCAGGTCACGGAGAGGCCAAGCTCTGAGCCAGAAGTTCTGGGCCCAGATCCTTCGCCCTCTGAACTTGACTGTCCTAGATGCCTGCAGACAGATCCTTGGTCTGGGGCGAGACCCTCGGCTTGGGTTTATCAGCAGCTCTCCTCACAGCAAACACTGATTTTCATATTTTAAAAGATACAGACCAAAAAAATCCTTACGTTTTCAACAAAAGCTTGGCCTCAATATTAGGGATGATTTTCCTGCCCTGAAAGGCCTGTTTAGATTCTTTGTGATCCAATCTAAACCTCCCACCCCCACCTACCCTTGTATCTGTGGTATCAGCACCTTCCTGTTTAATTTTTCCACTGTGGGCCCGACCTTGTCCCTCAACCTCAGCTCACTCTGAGAAAGCAAACAATAGGCCCCAAATTACGACTATCGATGTATTTTTGCAAAATGTTTGTGATTTCTCTTTTCCAAGTGATGAGAAAATTCCTTTATCATACTAGGGACAAGAAAAGGACTAACACCCAAATTACAAGCTAAACCACTGATAACTTGTCACATTTTATTACCATCCTTGGAATTCGGCTGGATCCTCGAAGTCCAGTCCAGACAGCACTGTGCAGTAAGGCGGGTCCGCAGCATCAAACATCTAACACGAGTGAAATCTTTATTACCAATCCTCTGGAAACACTTTCACCCAGAATTAGAAAGTGACTAAACCTCTCTCAGAACTGTGCTATTATTTTCTAAAACTAAACTGGAAACTGAACATATCAAGTCAGAGTTATACCCACAGAGAGTTCTGGGACCCTCTTATCATACCGTGTTTTATGTTCCCTTCCAGCTCCATGTTTGAGAATCCTGCTTTGGCAAGAGTCGATTCAATGGCCTCATGTAATGAGTTTGTCAGCCCTGAGCTTCGCTCCACACTGGGATTGATTGCATTGGCCTGAGATGCTACGCGTTCAGGGCCACGGAAGAAATGCCAAGTCAGAAGCCAAATTCAACAGAAGAAGCAAAGTTGATCGAAGGCTTGTTCGTCATGCCCTCTCAGCCCGAGTTTGCTCAGTTCAAGTCTGTTGTCCTGACTGGTGTTGTGAGGACAGAGGGCATTTTTGAGGTCAAGCTTTCAATCAACAAGAGGGGTGACAGGAGGTCTAGGACTGTGGTTAAGATGAGCTGGGGAGCAGACAAACTAAATTTCTGAATTATAAAAATAAGTTTTGGAAAACCCTCTCCCTGCACTCTGGCAGGCTTCATAACATCTGGATAAAAGATGTGGGAAAGTTTTCCTTTTTTACTGTCTTATCTGCCCTGTGCCTCCTTGTTAAATGTCTGAACCTTCCAGGCCAACAGGGTTACTTGCTGTTTTTCCAAAACACATACTCTGGCTTCCAGGTCTTCGCTCACACTGCTCACCTCGTTCTGGGAGCCTCCGTGCTCGCTGCACCCTGGCCCCTTCCCCGTCATAGTGCTGCCTGCCTGCATCCCACTGCGCACACACCACATCCTCCCCAGAGCACTCTGGCCCCTCCCACCCACCCACCCAGGGTTCATCTCTCCCCTCTGAGCTCCCCAGTCACCGAAGGCTCCAAGGTCCCCATCTACGTGATGGACAATATCTCTACCAGAGGGGCTTGGGGAAGTTGAAATGAAATAGCTCATGAAAAGTGCCCATGAAGGGCAGTGCTTGGAGGAAGAGGTTGTCAGCATTGTCTGTCACCTGAATGCAGCTACCACAGACTTCTTTGTTAAGGACCCATGCACAATATGTGCTTTGCTTTCCCTACTAGAGTGTAAACCCTTTGACAGGCAAGATCCATTCCTGTCCTCCTCCAGACTGTCCCCATTGCCTTGGATGTAGCTGGTGCTCGGTAAGCAGTTGATTAACGTGGCCAGCGTGGCATTTCTCAGGCTCACTTAGGCTGTTTCTTAGGCTTCTCCTCCCAATTTGGCTTGCAATTCCAAATATACGGCCCAAGTTGCAAAACCATTTAGGTCTTTTTGAAAACAAGCAAGACAACCACAAAATCTGTTTATATGACAAGCTAGCAAAACACAGAACACCTGCCGTCCTGTGGTTCGGGACTTGGCAGCTGCAAGAAGAGGGGTCCGATATCCATCCACAATTGCTCCCTAGGGCCTGGAGCTTCAAGTTCGCACCATTGCTATCATCCTGGCAGGGGCAGGCACAGGCTCAGAGGGAGGGGTCTGATCTTGGTGTCCAGTGCCAGCCCACTTCTTCATGGGGGCAACAGAGCCATAAAGGAAGGAGCAGGCTGCTCTTTCCAAATTCTATAACTTCCTCTTACCTATTAGTCACCAAGGAGAGCCTTGTGACTAATACTTACTTGTCATCCTGGGATTTGGGTCGCAATCTTCCCCTGCACTAGAGACTCCCACTTTGACAAAAGCAAATGTGACCAGTGCATCCAACACAAGTTTGAAAAAACATAGCAATAATTAGAACTAATACTGTACGTGCCAGGCACAGTGCAAAGTCCCTTACAGAGACTCTCATTAAATCCTTACAATCATCCCATGAGTTGGATATTCTTTCCAGTCCTACTACAGAGCACTGTTTTTCTCTTATTTTTTAATTTAATTTTTTTTAATTTTAATTGTTCAAGTACAGTTTTCTGCCTTTTATTCCCATCCCAGCCCACCCTCCAGCCCTCCCCACCTCCCTCCTGTTTCCATGCCCCCTTGTTTTTGTCCCTGTGTCCTTTATACTTGTTCCTGTAAACCCTTCCCCTCTTCCCCTGAAGTTCCCTCCCCTCACCCCTCTGGTCACTGTCAGCCTGTTCTCTATTTCAGTATCTTTGGTTATATTTCGCTTGTTTGTTCGTTTTGTTGTTTAGGTTCCTGTTAAAGGTGAGATCATATGATATTTGTCTTTCACCAGAGCAGTGTTTTGCAACCAGAGGTGATTTTGTTCCCGCAGAACACATGTGACAATGTCTGGAGACATTTTTGATTGTCATGACAGGCAGAAGAGGAGGGAGGGATGCTACTGGTATCTACTAAGCATTGTACAATGCACAGGACAGGCCCACAACAAAAATGATCCCGTCCAAAAAGTGAGTAGTGACAAGGCTGAGAAATGTCATTGTAGGGGCAGACATTAAGGCACAGAAGTTAAACCACCTGCCCAGGGTCACACAGCTGAAGAGAGAGGGAGCCAGGAGTTACACTCTCAGTGTTAGTTCTGCACCCTAAACCGGCAACAGCTCCAACATCCCCGGAGCACTGAGTATGCACCAAGCACAACTGCCTGGCCCCTTGTTTGATGGTGGAGAAATGGAGACTTGGAGCAACTTGCTTCAAGAAACTTGCAATTTGGGAACCAACTCAGACCTCAAAGCTGAAGCATTTCTGCACTTGCTATGCTGATTCCTTCTCTCCCTGTATGCTGGCACGGAGGTTTCACCAGTGGTCTGACACTACAGTGGACTCTGAGGACACCAGAGTCCCCTTCATAAGGGCTTTTCTGCCAACTCTAGAGCAAGCGCTCCCACGAGCAGTGAGTGGCTCCCAGGGGGTGCTTTCCTCCTGCGTCCCCCTTCCCGGAGTTGGCTCACCCCTCCGGTAGGTGATCACAGTGGAGTCCGCAGCTTTCCCATTCAGCCGAGCGTATTGATCCCAAGGCAGCTGACACTGGTAAGGCCCTCCCCGGGGGGCAGAGCTCCCTGCCCCCGACTCTGGGGGCAGTAATAATGGCTCCTTAAAATCAATGGCACCTACAGGGCACACTCTGGGACAGCCAGCAAGCAACATTTAAAGAGCAACACAGCATCCTTTGGAGGAAGATCCATCCTGGGCCTCGATACCTGGATCTTGGTGCCCGGTCTTCACTGTGGTTTTGTAGTTTCCCTGGCCTACTGGATGTCGAGTGCCTGGACACAGCCAGCCATTAACAAAAAAGACCTGTAATAAGTTCTGCGGTTGATATGAGTTTGACCCTCGTTGCCACTGGAAGGGGGCCAAATGCTGACCCGCTCCTCGCTACCATGTTTTTATGATTCTTCAAAAAAAAGCACAGGCCTGGGGCTTGAACCATATGAGCTTGGCCTGGCCGAGGCTCTCCAAGACCCTTCCAAGAGAGGGCATTCCAGTCTCACTGGATTGTTGTGGGGACCTGGCAAGAGCAAAGATGATTAGAAGTTTAAGGTGTTGCACAAAGGTCAGACCTGTTATTATAGCCACAGAGTGTGGAAACAGAAGCCAAAGCACCCACCCACGGTCCAAGCCTCACGAGTTAGATCCTGATGGTGAGGTGGGATAAGAACCAACGGGGGATTGGTAGCAAAGTATCTTGGGCTTGTTTCAGACCCTTGGGTGTTGTTTATGCATCCCAGCAGGTCTCCACAGTCGATTGCCTTAGTTCTTTTCTCAGATCGGGGGGCAGGTGGAGTGGAACGAAGATGCAACTCTTATGACAAACAGTCATCAACAGAGACTGCCCTCTGGGGCTGCTCTGCGGGCAACCGGGGGTGGGTATCGCTATTCGTAGAAGAACTGACTGGCTCTGATTTTCAACTCAATCCTGCTGTGGCTTTGCCATTTGCCTATTTGACTTCTGCTCTGAAACCCCACTTTGGACATCTCACCCTGAAGGAATCCCCTACCCTGAAATCCCTCCCATTGACATTTACTCATCACAGTCAGCCCAGGGAACCCTGCTAGAAATTAGGGTACCAAAAAGCTGAATGATGTCCCTATGGTTTGGGTACCCCCCCCCCAAATACTGCCTCTATTCATGGAGAACTTGAAATTCCTTGCCAGGGTAGACAGTGAGAAGGTTCTTCCTAAGGGTCAAGGAGTTTCAAATTAAATTCCTGCAATAAACATTTTGCATGGGAGCATCAATCAGTTGCCTGACAAACAGCTACGGTGTGCCCACTGTGCCCGACACAGTGCGAGGCACAAGGGAGACATGATGCCTGTCAGCTCACAGTTTGATGGGAGAGACAGACACAGCAGGAAATGATCCCAGAGTGCGCTCTAGATGCCGTGGAGACACCAAGGATGCTGGCTCTGCTAGTTGGGGGGTGGAGGGGTCAGCTAAAGCCCTTGGGAGGAAGCAGAACTCTGCCTTGTTCCTCTAACTACTTAAGGCTCGGTTGCATTTCTCAGACATTCAAGGGGGGGAAAAATAAGTTTTCATTTCCAAAGCCTGCTTTGTTTCAGTTTTACCACCTCCCCTGGCTTCAGTAAAACAGTCAGAGATGGGAAGCTGCCCTCCTTCCTCAGACTACCCAGGTGTGGAAACTGATTAAACAGCAACTAGCAGCTCAATTAACCCCTGGTCCTTCAGATGATGATCTCAGTGGCAATCCATCCTGTAATCTCCCCACTAAATGAGTCCTACGATGAGAAGAATTTTCATCTTCCCTATCGATGCTGCCCTTTTATTTCTTGGCTGCAACGTTTGCTAGGACTTGCTTCAGCTGATAACTGAGTAATTCAGAAAAGCCCTCAGTCACTATTTTTTGCCTAGAGGTCCTTCAGATAGCAGTGGTCTTGAAATATTGCCTATTGCTAATGAAACTTCAGAGAGGCCTTCCTTGGCTGGCGTTAAATTAGCCCCAGTCACATCAATCCCATTACCTTGGCCTTTTTTAAAAAAAATAACACGTACTGCTAAGAGTATATCCCTATTTACTTTTTTCTTGTATCCTCCACTAGTTTGTAAGCTTCGTGAGAGGAGAACGCTGCCTCTCCCTTCATCACTTAACCCGCAGCACTTTTAACAGTGGTGGGCACAGGGTCAGGGCTCCATAAATGTTTGCTGAGTGAAATGCTATTTTTTATTGAGCATTTAGTATGTGCTAAGATCTTTAAATCAATGATCCCACCTAATCCCCAAACAAACCTTGAGTTAGGTGCCGTCATTATCTCCCATTTTACAGATAACAAAATTGAGGCTTAGAATGGTTAAGACATTTGCCCCAGGTCACTCAGATAAATGGCAGAGGTGAGCTTCAAACCCTCCTCATGAGTCTAAAGTCTGCACTCCTTCCCACTGTGACAAAGCAACCCAAATGTACATCCTGGTTACTGCTCTGGAGTATGAATATTCTCACCCAAATCCTGTCATTTAACTTAGAGTCTCAGGAGTGCAGAGAATTTTCTCAAATGCCATGGGAGCTCATAAAAGATTACTAAGAAAATGACCAAGGAGAAACCCAGAAGTGGTACCCAGAATCAAACTCACATACAGGGATGAGAGAGAGCAGGACTGGGGAAGAGAAGGGGGGGAGAGAGAGAGAGAGAGAATGAGAGAAGTTTCTATTTTCTGCCAGCTCCATGTTTATGAATACTGCTCCATTAAAGTGGTTTCTCCACCTCCCATAAGAAAGCCACAAAGATATCATCACTTAATGATACTGTCCTGGGAACAGGAACATCAATACCAAATGAGCAAGTGATATATAACTCCTGCTGCTCTATGAGATCATGTTTTATAAACACTACAGAACTTTTATTATCCATCTTGGGCTGAGCAAAACCATGTTTGCCCAGTACTCTGAGTAATGGACAGGAATACATGGATTAGGGCCCTTAAATTCCTGGTTGGAAGACATTAAAAGTTTAAGAGCCCTGTATAGCTGAGTCAAATGCATGTGCCCATGCTATATAATTAGTAGGCATAACAACAATAAATATATAATTTGAAGGGAAGACCAGCAGGACTAGAATAAGAACCAGCACTCTCCCTCCCATGTGTAGCCATTTCCTACTTAATCTTCAGCTGTGTAAACGGTAACCTTGCTGGCCTTGAGCTTATTTTAGTATAACAAAGGTTTGGATCTCTCCATTTCTTTCCTAAGCAGTTTATGCTTCCCTCTGAAGTCAGCTTTCAGGCATAAGTAATTCATTGCTCTGCTACTAAACATTCATTTCACTTTAAGTCTATAGAGACTTAATAAATCAGCCTAGTTATTGTTTACAGAGGCCACCTCTAGGTTTTCATGTATAAAAAATGAGCATCCATGTCACTAAGTGGAAGTGAATGGTCTCCTCACTTGGTAGGGAGTTCCTTAGAGACCAGGGAATGCCCAGAGGGAGATGCTTGCTCCGAGCATTTGGGGAGCGTCACCGTCTGTCACACGGAGTCCTGCCATCTTGACTCTCACAGCTTAAGGAGAATTGCTCAGGGTAGGGGAGAGAGGTAGGACAGAGGCCAAATCATGGGGTCAAAGTCCCACGTAAAGAAAATCCCAAGGAGTGAGGACCCTAGATAAGAAATGGCTGTTTAGTGGAAGACACCTATGTTCCAGCATTTTCTGCCCACTCCGCATTTTCAGAGAGAAGCAACTGCCCTTACTAGTTTCAATTTGTACTTAGAAAACCAGAGATGTTCCTCAACCTGCAGGGCACCGGATCTGCTATGAAGGGTGTTTTTGTTTTGCTTTGTTTGCTTGGCACCTATCAGCCCGCCTTTATTCTAGTTTGGTTTATAGGGCTTGGGCCTCCGTCTTTTCTCCCAGGAATCTTTACTTCTTTGACTTCTGTCTGGGCCTCCCCTCCACCAAAAGTTCAGAACTCTTCCCCTGGACTATGACCACTGGATGGAAATCCCCCTGCCCTCCACTTCCTCTCCTGGAATTCTTGTTCCTGGTGTTGATGCCACAAACCTGGAGGGCAAAGCACAATTATCAGCTGTGACATCATCAGCTGAGATTCTGGATGGACCTCAACTCTGACCTCAGAGAAGGAAAATTAATAGGCAAATGCTCTTCTGTTCTAGGCATCTCCTTTGGTCGTGCCAGAATTAAAAATAAAACCAATGAAAGTCAAAGTCAGCCATGCTAATACACACAGACTGTCTTTAGAATAAGGTCTAAGAAGTCAGCTGCTCTCCTTGGAATTGGGTCTAATAAAAACAAAGCTATTTGCTTTTCTCCAGTGGCTAAAGTTTAAGCTCTGGGGCCTGCCTCGGTTTAAATTCCAGCTCTATCATTTAATGTCCATGTAATCTTGGTCAAATTACTTAACTGCTGGGTACCTTAGTTTCCCCATCTGGGGATACCAAGATTATTCCCCAATATAGATACCTACCCAATAGGGTTGCTTGTATTACCTGAGTTAACATATACAGTGCTAAGAACAGAGACGGAAACATTAAGTGCTAACTTTAAATTGTAACTATTATGATCATGTTAAACCGTGTTTACATTTGACTCCCTTTATGCCTCTCCAGTACCCACCTGACCTCTTCCACTGACTGCTTATTTGCCACTGAGAGCTGCCCCCCAAATGGCCTTCCAATCAGATTGCCAGAATGTCTAGCCATAGTACCATTCTAAATAATTTATGGTTTGCTGACTCCTGAAATTGGAGTATGATAGGCAGTTTGATGTTGAATGGGTGTCACGCCCTAACCTTTCTAGGAGAAGGTCAAGTGCTTTCCTTCCACCCTTTGCACAAAGCCATGTCATCCTTCAGAGAAATTCAACTCCCCAATGGTTTCTTTCCCAGGACTGACACCATGCAGTTTCCCATCCCTCCCATCCCTTTTTCCCAGTTTCTGTCAGGAAAGCCCATAAAGTTGTGCATTGAATACAACACAGTTGGTTGGTGACACCTTGGAAAGTCAGGCCCTGGGAGCCAGCATGTGATCCCCTTTCTGGGAAGAGGATTCAGGAATCACCCAGTTCCATCACCCTGGGCACATAGAGTTAAGAAGCCACCACTACCTAGCCATCTTCCAGGAGACGGTCTGAAGGGCATCCTCCAGCCCAGTAAAGCCCAGGGAGGTAGCGTCAGTCCCGGGCTTCCTGCTGCCTTCCTCCCATCCCACTTGGCTCAGGTCTTAAGAGTTTGAATTCCTTGGCTGCTGCTATTAGGCTGGAGAAACCCAAGGGACAGAACCACAGTCAATGTGCCCAGCTGTAGGGAAAGATGTCTACAGATCCTCTCATGCAAGGCAAAGAGCACAGGACAGCAAGCTTCACTTCAAGAAAGGTTCAGAAATGGCTTGGTCAAGAGGTTCCATCAGTGAACAGCCCCCAAAAGTGACAATGACACGTAGAACAGGGTGGAAATCAACCATGACTTTACCCTCCAAAAGTCTGTCGCCAGAAGAACAATCTCCGTCAAGAGCCACTTAATGAACTCCTCCATCCACAGATCAAACGCTCTCTCTCAGGTTCTGGTACACCCACCACCTTCCTCCAAAAAAAATCACCCCCTGGGCAGGCCAGGGCAGGATTTCTCTCCCACTCTGTTTCTCTACCATCGGTGGGGGCCCACGCGCTTACCATTGGCGTTCTTGCCGCAGATGAGATGCTCGTAGGGCTGTAGGACGCCCCAGAGTTCCGCGTCGTTGTTGATGACCATCTCCAGGGCCTCAGCGGACACCTCCCCGCCTCCAGCTCCTCCGCCGTCGGGGCTCTGGCTGGCCAGCACCCTGGCCCGGATCTCCTCCACCAGGTTCTCCATGCACGCCGTGAGAGAGATGGCCGCGTACTCGTGGATGCGCACGGAAATGCGGGTGTCCACCATCCAGCGGAAAAAGCGGCCCACGGAGAAGGTGAGGCCGCAGCGCGCAGACTTGCCGCGGCGCAGCCCGTCGCCGGCGCTCATGCTATACAGGGACAGCGCCTTGACCGCGGCCAACGTGCAGCTCTCCGCCAGCGCCCAGCTGTGCACCAGGCGCACGGCGCTCTGCACCTCGAAGCGGGTGCACTTGGCGTGCAACACGCTTAGGCGCTGCGCCTCGCGGGCCACGCGTATGAGCGCCCTTCGGAGGAGCCCAGCCAGGCGCCTCACCGCCTCCGCAGAAAAGGCTGGCAACCGCCGGCCGCCGGAGCCTTTGCGAAGCACCCGGGCCACGTCTCCCTCGGTCCAGGGGAACTCCTCCAGCTCGGGGAGGCGCGGGCAGCGCGAGAAGAGATCGGCCACTTCGGGGTCCTCGGGTAGCACCGTATTCACCGTGTCCCAGCTGTTGTGGCGGCTGTTCATGGAGCCGGAGTAGCACCACCAGGCCGCCCCGCGGTGCTGCTGCGCCGAAGAGTTGAGCGCCTGCGAGTTGGACTTGGAGGACGAGAGGCTGAGCGAGCGGCACGAGTCCCCGGCCCCATACCCGGAGTCCAAGGTCAAGTCCTCCAACGTCTTCAAAGTGGAGCTGTACGTCCCGGCCATGGGGAGCCTGCCGGGGGCGGCCTCGCCGAATGAGGGGCGCTCACAACTCCATGCTCCCTTCCCCAAGTGCACAGAAACAAGATCTAGGCTCTCTGGGGCGCCCTCCTTCCTTTCGATGCTGCAGGACTCGGCAGCCGCATTGCCCGCCCGACAGGCGGCCGCGGGAAGGTGGGAGATTAGCTGCGGCCCGAGCCCCACGCGCCGCGCCTCCGTGAGCAAAGCTGTCACTGGAATGGCCCCCAGCCGCTGCTCCTCAGCACTCCTTCTTGTCCACCTCAACTTCCCGCAAGCAGATCGTCTGTCCTCCGCAGACAAGGAATCCCGAGAGAACAGGGCGGCGGCGGCAGAAGAAGAAGGCGGCTCCCGGGGCGGCGCGATTCCCGGACCAGCCGGCGAGAAAGCGCTGGGCAAACTTCTGCTAGGCGAGGGCCGCTTGTACAGCTGGGTACCTCGCAGCCGCCGGCATGCAAATAACCCGGGGAGGCTCACCAATCATCGGCCGCGATGAACAGAGGCTAAACCAATGATATCTTAGAGGAGCGGCTCACTATGTAGATTTTACTCCCCTGAGGGTGAATCCCCTACGCGGTGGAGGCGGGGCTGGAGGCCGCGAGTTGGCTGATGCGGCTGGGATAATGGTGGAGAAGGTGGGGGAAGAGAGAAAGACAGGGAGCGTGCGGTAGGTGGGAGCAGAGATCCGGAAAGAAGGGGTCCTAACGTTAGTCTCGGGAGGTGACGACTTAAAGAAAAATTTCAAGGAAAAGCCACTGTGCGCCTCGCCCTTCCCGATCGAAGGGCGTTCACAACTCTCTTTCAAGTCGCACTGCAGCCGAACACCAAGGGCCGGCGTTTGTAATGTGAATCAGGGGGACCAGAGAATGGAGGAGGGGGCCAAACTCAGGGACTCCATTTCTCCCTTAGACTTTCTGCCAAGCCCCTCCTGCTTTCTGAGACGCAACTCCAGTTGCTTACAGAGGGAAGAGATACGCCCCAGCTTGCTCCTCCTCCCAAATCCGTCTGGATCTTTACCTTGCTATCTAGGCTCCCACCCAGACTTTCTTCTTAACCTGGAACCTGATAAGTGGACGCGCTGCAGGAGGCCTGTGGCCCACCCACCCTCACAACGTGCCGTTTTCTGGATATTATCTGGGGAGAGGGTCCTAATTGATCAAATTCTCAAGAGCCCGTGACTTCCCTGTTACATCAGCGCAACAGTGCTTGCTGTCAGGCGCGAGTGTCGAGTATATGTGTGTGTAGGGTTATAACAGGAAGAATGCGAAGTGAGAAATGTCCCTAGCACCGATCTGAGTTCAAACACCTGGCTGAATGCACCATTTCCTAACGGTGCGTCCAGGGACGTGCCATGTGTTCCTTCAGGACTTGGTTTCTTTCTTCCAGGAAAAATGAGTGCTGATCTCCAAGGAGCGCTGTTGTAAACCTGCCTCAGGGAGCGTGTCCAGAGACTATCAGTCAGAGCGCTGTTCATTCTAGCAGACTGACGCCCAGTCCACTCCGCGTCCTGCTGCTGTTCTGTAACTATTCCTACGCACATGCACGAACGTGCCTATGCCCCCTCCAACAGAACTACAAAATGAAGAAAGAGATTGTGCACGCGTTTCCTTCAAGGCAGCCTTCGCACCCCTGAATGGTTCCTTTGTGCTGTATCTTACACAGTTCTGACCTTGGGCCGGGAGCTGGATACTAACAAGAAATGTCTGGTTTGTGTCCTTCCTTCTTAAATTAATGAACCTTTCCCGGTAAAACTCTTTTCTTTGCCAATTCTAGTTTAATTTTGCCTCTCTGCAGGTCTTTATTTATACAATATCTCCGCCTCGTGGTTAGAACTGGGAGCAGAGTCAAGGATGGAAATGATATAAAACACAAGTTTGCGGAGACCTAATTAACAGAGGACACAAGCTGTGACTATGTCTTACAGAATTGAGACAATTAATCAAAGTAGGTAATGAAGTTCAACTTGTCAAAAGTGTGATAACAAATCTGATGCAATTTAAAACTTATCAGGGGAAATATAATATTAAGGCAAATGTTGCCCTCTAATGGATGTTTAGAGGAAATAAATTCTCCCCAAGTTGTTCTATTTTTTTGTTGTTGTGCTGACCTTTGAAAAATAACAAAAAATACTTAACTAGAAATTTACAACAGAGAACTTACTGAATGGAAAGGTTATGTGGGAAACTAGCTTGAGTTTTTCTTTGGTGAAAATAGCAGATGTGATTTATCTTCATATATTCAAGTTACCGGGCAACTTAAAGTGTAATGATAATGAAATGAGCCAACAGCCAAATTTTGGAATCTTGTGGCTGTTAAAATGCACCACAAGGATTTGTTCAGAAAATCTCAGCTGTGGGAAATGCTACTGGACAAACAACTGAGTTTCATTAATAAATTACAAAGAAAGAGAAATGGAGAGGAAACCTGTACACTAAGAGAGACTTAAAAGACATATCAACCAATCGCAACATGTGAAATTTATTTGGAATTTGATTTTTTATTAAAAAAATTGATAAACATTTGGCCTCATGAAACAAGTGGAAGTAGAGAACACTGCCTGGATATTTACTATTATGAAATCATTGTTGCTTTTTTGATGTGGTAATGGTAGTGAGGTTATGTTTGTTAAATGTTCTTATCTTTGAGGGCATATCATGAAATGAGTGTTTTGTAAAGTTTTCTCCATTAAAAAAAGGAGAAAAACTCCCTTTGAAAAAATCTGGTAAAGTGGCTAGAAAGTTTGAAAGATGATTAAGGGGATGAATCTCTTGTCTTCCACATATTCCCCAAAGTCATCCATAACCCACTTGAGGACTGGAGGCCCAAAGTAAACCCAGAGGGTGTCTGGGTTTGTGTGTTGTGTAATGGAAGAGAAAGGAAAGGAAGAGAGTGAGATAGCGGTAGTGGACAGGACACCCCGAGGCATCTTAGAAATGAACCAACTGATTGATAGCACTTAATCTTTTGGGAAGTTGGCAAGTGGGTAAAGTGAAAAACTGGATCAAGGGGAAAAAAAGGACATGACTTCTGATACAAATGTGTATGTTTAATTAAGGCAATCTGGTAGTAATGTGTTTCATCTTAGGAATGCAAATTTCATTAAAAGGAAGTATTATCGCAATTCAGGCCTGGCCCAATCTTTGAAGAAAAACACAATCTTTGAAGAAAAACAACTGTCATGTAGCTGGAAAAATTGAAAAGGACATGATGAAACCACAGCAAATATTGGGAGAATTCCCAGAGGAGTGAGCCATTAAAAAACAGATCTGGGATTGCCCATGCAAAAATTACATAAAAGAGTAAGCTCGGAATAAAATTTAGAAATGTGGCCTTGGGCACGGTCTCACATTTATTTCTGAAAATTAAGGGACAAAATACCCTAGGGTTTATCTTAAAAGCAAAGGGGTTATAATCCCAATTATTTAAGTACAGACAGAACACTGTTATAAGAAAGGTAGATTATGGCTTTGACTTTGGAGAGTGGCCAAGTTTTAATTTAGTTTGTGGATCATTTTTGGTACATTCTTTCAACGACATTTATTGAACATCTGCTGGGTGTGAAACTGTGCTAGATATCATAGGGGGACATTAGACAAAGTCCCTGCCATAAAAAAAAAAAAAAAAAAATGCAAGTCCAGCATGTAGAGACAGGCACAGGAGACTAGCTATTTTGCAAAACCTGCTTTTCAGAGCTGCTCAAAAACCACAGACCTAGGGCCATTGACAGTTCCTTGACTCATCACACTGGTTGGTGAATTTAGAGAAAGAAAGGTACAGAGGAAGGAAATACTACTGTGAAATGCAAAGAGAGCTGAAAAAGATGCGGTAGGACATGAGTATGCTGTGGTTAGTAGAACACTCAGTTGTTGAAAAATGAACTGACAACCTGAAAACCCATGATGTCATCTTTTTATTTTATGCAACCCAGGTCGGCTCATTCCGGACGTGGGTATTGTTTTCTGAACCTTACCACTAAAGAGGCACACAGATCACTTGAAACAGAGAGCACTGAGATGACTAAGGGGAAAAAAACTACATTTCCCCAGAGCACATTCTGCAGAATACTCAGTCTCATGAGATGGTCTGTGCAGAAAAGATTTGGTGGTTAAAGTGGGGAAATTCTGCATTCTGTTTCCCCCTGTTGTATATCATGATGAACAATATTTAAGACTTTTTAAAAAAAATCCAGTATATCCCAGGCTTAACTGGATAGAGAATATTCCCCACCCCCACAGAGCTTCTATAAAGTAATTGGAACTTTTTATTGACCTTGACGCAGAAAGGACAATGGCCATCTTTTACATGCCTCTTCAGTGGGTGGCCGTAGGGCAGGACCCTTGGGAGAAATCCCGATAAATCCCAGAGCAGGGCAAGGCTCACCATCTAACCCCTTCACAAAGCAGAAAGAGGGAGGGGCGGTGGTCCGTTCTCTCTAAGGGGGAGAGAATCAGTATCACAGATTTATTAGTTGGTGTTATAAATGAAGCCATCGGGAGCTAGGGATTAAGGGCAAGACTTTTAAGGTATGCGCTGGAACTTTAAATTACAGAGCTGAATTAAAATGACAAGACAGAAAACCCAGGAACTGTTGCCAAATCCCTACATCTGGGTGTTCTATATACCACTTATCAGTTAACTTCAAGTGTGCTCCTCTTTCCTGCTAAAGAATTTACAAGGTTAAGTATGACATTCAACTTGGCAATATTTACCAAATGTTCATCTCTTAAGACTCACCTAACATTCTTATCACACATCTAAAGGACCAGCCTCTTTTTCTGGAGGTCGTCATTCAGTAAGCCTGGGGTGGACCCAGGTAAAAATATTTTAAAACAAATATTCCAACATGATTCTTTCAGGCGAGTTTAGGAACTAAGGCATTTGCCTCTTAAACCTGAAAGTGCCTTAGGACAAGTTTAAAAACACTAATTCTTGATGCCCTGCCTGCAGAGATCCTAATTCAGTAGTACTAGAGCCTAGGAATCTTCATTTTCAACCAGCTCGTGTCAGGTGATTCAAATGCATGGAGTCCAGGAAATTTGCTCTGTAATTTGCCAGTTCAGGAAGTTCCGGTGTTCCCAGCAGGTGGCGCTCTCGTTCACTTTGCTAAAAGGCACGAAAAAGTCCAATTCGTAGTTCATGAGTTGGATTTTTAGAAAAAAATTAAATCTCCCAAGTGGAAAGATCCAGGACTAAATGGCTATGACTCTTGATAAGCTCCTTCCCAAATTCGAAGATGTCGCTGTGTGTGCTCAAGCAAGAATGTTCAGTATTAGGAATGACTGTAGACAGCCGCATGCACAGGGATGGCTGAATCGCCGATGGGACCAAAGAAAACGATCCTCAGAGTTCAGACAGTGGTCTCTTTAGCCTTCTAAACGCCAAATTAGTTTGAAGACAATTAAGGCCAGAAATATGGTGAGAATGTGTCTTAATTTAGCACTGACTGGTTAGAAATTGAGCCCTATTTTAGTCTTTAAAAGAAACAAGTGAAATCAGAGTAAGAAATCCACTTGGAATTGAAGAGGTTAGTGGGCATTAGGGGTGACCCCTATATTGCAGATAAACACTGGAGTACAGAAAGTTTCTTGGCTTAATTTGGTCAGCAAACCAGGATCAGACACCCGCAGAAACCAAGATTTGTTGACCTCTAGTTGAATGGTCTTAGTTTTACTAAGTATTTACTATTTAATAATAAAACAAATTTTATTGAATATTCCAAACATACGCAAAAACAGAATCTTATAATGAACTACATGTAACTTTTACTCAGCTTTAATGATCATCAATTTATGGCCAACCTTGTTCACACCATCACCTGCTTCCTCATCTCCAGGATTTTAAAAAGCAAATCTCAGACACAGTAACACTGAGCAATGTCCAATGCTTTTGCCTACTGGGCTGACTCAGTGGTTTGGGGCAGTGTTAATGGGACCATTTTTAACTTTAGCTCTGCTAGTTTCACATTAAGAAAATATGCCCTTGGGTAAAAAAAAATATCGCCCCTGATGACAAGAAAACACGTAAATGTGGGCTCTCCTCTAGTTTATGAGGTTCTGGTTGCATTTAACTAGGTTAACTAGGTTTCCTCTCCTAGGCAAAAATCACCCTGTTCTCAGTATGAACAATTGCTATTAATCTGTTTTCTCAATTTCTGAATTGATGCCAACACACTCCCAACTTTTATCGAGGGGTGGTCCAAAGGTCATTTATGGGTTGTAATTCTCTAATAATTATTTTTCCTGCATGTGGTTTTTAAATCATCACCACCCCCCAAGTTAGAAAAGGGGTGCTTTTAAAGTTTACATTAGGAATCTGGGATAGCAACTTTATCTTTAGTATGTACATGTTTTTCCTTGTTTACAATTTGTATTTGGAAAAAATAAAATGAAAATAAGTAACAATCATAAAGCCACCACTTAACAAGTTGTATAAAGTAGGAAGTGAAAGTTCTTTGTTTATTCCTTCAGGCTCCTGTCCTTGAACAGTTGGGCCTTCCAGAATTTTTCCTGAAGCTTAACTGATGTACTTCTCTTTCTACACAAACTCAGATACACACGCACAACATTCCACTTTTTCTTCACAGATATGGGCTTGTGTAATACACATGTTCTGCAAGATACCACGTGAAAAGATATCATGGACATCTTTCCAAGTTAGTAATAGATTTTGCTGTGTGTACAGTGATATATTTTTAATGACGTTATATAGTATACAATAATTTCTTCAGCTAGCCCTTCATCAAGGAGCTTGTCTTCCTTTCTCTCTTCCTTTCTTCCTCCTTCTCCATTCTTTCTTCCCTCCCTTCCTCCCTTCCTTCTCTCTTTCCTTCTGCATTTCTGTATTTCTTTATCTTTCTGTCCAACACTGTGATAAACCTTCTTGTGCATGAATCTTTTTCTACCCATGCAATTATTCGTATATAATAGATTCCTAGAAATGGAATTAGGTCACAGGGTATGCACTGAAACTTTTAAAAATAAATATCAACAAATCCACCCCCCCCAAAGGTATATCAGTTTATGTGCTGCCTTCTCACATCCTAGTTATCTTCTAAGGTTCAACAGAGTTTCTGCTCCCCTGGCTTCTCCTTGAAACCTCCCCTGGTAGTCTAGCCCATTTCAATTTTCAACTTCCTCGCCACTTAATGCTCTTGTTTGTTTCATACGTGACTTATTTAAAACAAACTACTTCGTTAGACATACCTAATGAACACATTTTATGCCCTCATCCCAAGGCCCGCCTTCTATTTTCTCTGCCAAAAATCTGATTGGCCATTTCTCCAGAGGTCCCCGGCTCCTTTCTGCGGGGCCTCCTGCAGTCATCCTTCTCCATGAACCTTCCGTCATAGCCTTCCCAGACCCCACCCTGCCTCTTGGTCCCACTTCTGCTGTACTCACCCGTTGATATAGTGCAGTGTAACTGCTGTTCACCTGTCTGATATTTTCCATTTTACTGTAGGCACCTCGAAGGCAGAGATTTTATTTCATTTAACTGTATATCCCCAGTTCCTACCCAGCAGAGGGCCATGGGAAGCATCCAAGATTTTCGTTGAGTGGATGAATGGATAACATTTACCATGTGGCCCAATGCTGTGATTGAATTGTTTCATGGGTGTATGAATATTTTCTTGTCAACTATGTTGCCTGCTTTCTTTTTAAGATAGGATCCCTGTTTTATATCTTTTGCTCTGCATCATTTTCTGTCTAGCAGGGTTGCCCAAACTTTTGGCACCTCTGGGCCACACTGGAAGAAGAAGAGTTGTCTTGGGCCACACATTAAATACACAAACACTAACAAAAACTGATGAGCAAAAAAAGACTTTCAGTAAATTTACAATTTTCTGTTGGGCCACATTCATTCATAGCCCCTGGCTAATGGGCCACGGGTTAGACACCCCTGCTAGAGTCTAGCACAGTGTAAATGCAGAAAGGGGACTCAATTAGTATTTGTTTCATTAAATGCAGCTGAGTGACACTGAATTAGGCAGTATTCATTGCTCAAATCCAGAAACCTCTATCTCCTCGTAGGGCTATACACATTTTGCTAGTTAAGATCCTACAGCAAAGGATTTATAAATTCACGGAATGCTATAATTTGGAACATTTAGAACACCTTCTCTTTGAATGATTGAAGATCAAGTAGACTAGCTAGAGAGAAACCAGACTGCAACAAACTACATCATTTAGGCCAGCAACAAGGAAACATCACCCCAAACAGAGCCTATAATTGAAAAATAATTAATGAAACAGCTCTTCCCATCACCTCACAACCTCCCTACAAAAACTGTATTTCCCAGGGAGCAGAGGAAATATAATCAATACTCCTAATTCTTGCTTATTGTCAACATGACATTATATGAAGTGATGACTGAGACTGTGGCATCTTAACGACAAGAGTAAATGCCATTTGACTCATCTGCTCATTAATGAGTCCGGCGTTACAACCTGCTTTCTGAAATTCTTCAGGAGCAATGAATACTGCCTAATTCAGTGTCACTCAGCTGCATTTAATGAAACAATTAATATCATGATGCTGATTAGGCCACTCCATCTTTGTTGTCGTTTTTAAAAGGACTTTATTTTTTGATCAGTTTTAGGTTCACAGCAAAGTGGAGAGGAGGTACAGAGAGTTCCCATAGTGTCCTGACCCCACACAAGCAAGACCTCCAGCGCTGTTGGCACCCCACTCCCTGACCCCGGGTGGTACATTGGTTACAACTGATGAACCTACATGGACACATCCTTGTTGCCCAGGGTCCATGGTCTCTTGGCGTTCACTCTTGGTGTTGGGCATTTTATGGGGTTGGACACATGTAGAATGTCATGTATCTACCATGATAGTATCATACAAAATAGCTTCATTGCCCTAAAAATTCCGTGTTCCATTTGCTCATCCGTCTCTCCTTTCAAGCCCTGGCAGCCACTGATCTTTTTTACTGTCCTCATAGTGTTGCTTTATTCAGAATGTACTACAGTTGGAATTCATCTGTCATGTAGTTGGAACTCATTTTTCAAAGTGTTGAAGAGAAAAATAAAATTGGCCCTTGCTCTGACTCAGTCCGGAAGCTGGTGACTTAAGGTTATCTGGTGGAACTCTTGGAGTATAATCTTGGGGGTCACCTCCTTAGTTATCTGTACTCGGACTCCTGGTTGTTTCTGATATTTGATAACTGAGGCACCCTGGAAACTAGGAACTGTGTTGGAATTAACGCACCGTCATGCCCAGGTAGGACCTGCTGCAGAGGCTCTGGCTGGTTGCTTGCCATTGAAGGGATTCCCCACCTTGTTATCCTGCTTCTCATTTTCTTGAATAAGAATATAATCTTCCAAGAACAAACATCTCTTTATTTGATCATCTTGGAGTGGACTAAGGTCATGTACAAGTTTGCAGAAGGAAATATACCCATGGTTTTGGCTAGACACAGCTAAATGTGGCTCAAGAAGAACCTTGCCAAGAGTGTGCTAATATAGTTTGAGATGCAAGTATCGGTATCAGAAAAATATCCAAAAATAAACAAACAGACAAGAAAACAAGTGCGGAGGTGTTCTGCAAGTCATTCCAGGCAGCCTGTCAATAGGCTTTAAGAAGACATTGCATTTCAGAGCTGATCATCATCTCAAGGTGGTACTTCCAGCTTGCTGCAGGGATAAAAGCCACTGACCTTTGGTTCATGTCCCTTTGAGCAAGTTTAATCTACAACAGCTAGTACTAAAAGCCAAGACCACAAATAGCAACTGAGCTGGGAGGTACCTATTAGCCATTGTCTCTGAATCTGACTGCTGGTGAAGCATCCCAAATGGTACATGATATCACATCTTGGAATGTGTGTTAAGGAAATGAGAATGAGCACAGATATTTAGCAACAAAAAATTCATTGCAGCATTGTTAGTAATTGTAAAAAGATAGAAACAATGTAAATGTTCAACAATGGCAGACTGCTAAAATAAATAATAGAATGTCCATGTAGTAGGATGTAACTATTTTAAATGATGTGGTAGAAATATATCTTTTATCTTGAAATATGTTCATGATATAGTAAATAAAAACAGATTATAAAATATGTATGTTTTCACCCCATTTTTGTTATAAAACTAGAAAACTTAAAATACTAAAGAGCTGCCCTGGCTGGTGTGGCTCAGTGGATTGAGTGCCTGCCTGAGAACCAAAGGGTCACCAGTTCGATTCCCCGTTAGGGCACATGCCTGGGTTGCAGGCCTAGTCTCCAGTTGGGGGTATGTGAGAGGCAACCACACATCAATGTTTCTCTCCCTCTCTTTTGCCCTCCTTTCCGCCTCTCTAAAAATAAATAAAATCTTTAAAAAAATGCTAAAGTGCTAATAGGCTCAAGGTAGATAAAATGAATGGGATTACAGTTTAAAAGTATCTTTTTAAAAAATTTGTCTGCATTTTCTGATCTTCCTGAAATGAGTATGTAAGTATGCATTGATTTGTTACAATAAAAGCAATAGATTTTGAAAATAAAAATGTAGGGCCTGGCTCTTTAAGTATCATGGAAAGAAATGAATGAACCAACGGTTGTGTAATATCCAATTTTCCCCCACATAGCAATTTGTGCTATTATGACATGTGATAAAAATGTTTTAATAGTGTATTTCACATCACACTTTAATTTATCTGTTCACCTATCTGCCTCCCCTTCAGCCGCAGCTCCTACAGGGCCAGGATTATTATCATGCATCTTTATATCCCTAGGTCCAGAATCTGGTAGGTGAGGAGTAAACGTGAATAATTAAGTAAGCACCACACTGAAGTGTTGAAAGATTTTAATTTTAGTTTCAAGGTATGCTGCTCACAATCACATCATCCATCTTTCTCTAACCAGAATGTAATCAATGTACTTACTTGTATTAAAACAGACTTTGAGTTGAAAAAAGCGGTGGTTCCTCAAACCTAAACAATGGTCAAAAATATCTGAGAGCTCCACTCCCAAACACCAAAACCACATCTGACTCAGAATATCTCCAGCTCTAAATTACACCATGGCAAAAATCCAACCCACAAAGGGAGTTCTGGAGGCAAAATTAAGACAAAAGGCCAGGGACCAAGAGTTGAAGGCAAATAATCCCTGGAAACATCAAAGATGTCATCAAACTTGGGGATCTTAGAATGTATTACAAGAAAACTGCAAACAAACAAATAAAAATAATAGTAATATTTAGTGTTTTTAAGAGGGTAAGAAAATGAATGTATATTTGAATGAATACTTTTCCTAGAGATCAGTGGAAGCAAACTCATCAAAAGCCTTAAAGTTAAGCATAACTTCTGACCTAGTAATTTTACTTCTGAGGATTTATCCTAAGAAAATTATTATGGCTATGCACAAGAAATGAACTCTAAGGATGTTCATCACAGTGCCATCTATCATAAGAAAAACAAACAAACAAACAAACAAACAAAAAAGCACAACACAATAAAAGCAGAAACAGTATGTCCCACAGCAGGGAATTGGCAAGGGTGATTATGGAATACCCACTTAGCAGAATATCTATACTAAAGATACTGTAGAAATATATTTTTAGATACAGAAAGATGCTCTCAATATGTTGTTACATTTTTAAAAGGCATAATACACAGCAGCCTGCAGAGTAGACATAGTTTTTGTAAATGAGAATATATAGATGGATCAAATATAATTAGTAGTGGTTTTCTCTGGAAGAAAGAAATCTCTCTGGAAAGAGATTATGGTTTGTTATAAGTTCCTCTTGTGCCTTTATCCTTTCTGAGTTCTTTTAATGAACCTATGTTGCTCATATAATAAGAAAAAAGTTGTGGTGGAGGGAGGAGAGGGCTGGATGGAGATGGAAGAGGGTATAAGGGAGTGAAATGGTAATGGAAACTATGCAATACAAATAAACTATTAAAAAAGAAAAGAAAA
This sequence comes from Anoura caudifer, assembly GCA_004027475.1. NCBI lineage: Eukaryota > Metazoa > Chordata > Mammalia > Chiroptera > Phyllostomidae > Anoura > Anoura caudifer. The sequence goes on from PVKU01000224.1 coordinate 561,528, forward strand.
AAGGAAGACTTTTGCAAAAAAAAAAAAAAAAAAAAAACCAAAAAACCCAAACACATTAAAGTGTAATACTGATAGAGTCGGAGGAGAAAGGCCTTTTTTTGAAGACAGTTTTATGTAGCACTTACTATACACCAGGCACAGTATCAACTAAGCTACATTTATTCACTTGTTTAATCCTCATTACAACCTTGTGATTAAGTCAGGAGAGCCAGGATGGGGACCCTGGGGCTTCAGCTCTAAAGTCTTCACTCCTAACAAGCCCCCTACTTTTAGGGGACAAAGCTAGTCTGTGTCTCCCTGCCACATCTTCATGATGCCCATTTTCCATGGCTCATTGCTTCTAGGCAGGTTTCAGCAGCATGGTATGTGAATCTTCATGACACACACTAGGGAGGATCCTGAAGGGCAGCTTCTGGAGTTGACGTTGAGAGAGATCTTAGGCAACAGGCAATGGGTGAAATTTATCTCTCAGCGCCTCCTGCCCTACCTGCGCCACCTGCTAAATTTAGAGCCTTCACCTAATTATGGGCACTGAAGGCCAACTCTCAGTCTCTGGAGTTTTGCTGACAGATTTCTCCTGTGTTAGAGCCTAGTTACCCTATTCTTTGAAATCTTGTTTTTGCACTTGGCAACTGCTGGCAAATCTTCAGAAACATGTTAATGCTGATATGATAAAGGACATAAGTCTGATAATGAATGACATGTCAGCCTTCTAGGTAACATGTACATCTAAATAGAGGCCTTCTAGAAATTATTCCTAAAGTCAAAGAATTCACTATTCTCATGGTAGATATTTTGGATATTGCAGGGAAAATGCTTTAGGCATTCATTGCTCATCTGGCTGAGCTAACAGCTGTTTTGCATCCCCTTACCCCTGCTAAGTTCCCTATAAAGGCTGCAAAAGCTAAATATCCTGTTCCCGCCTTCCTTGCAGCTAGGGTTGGCCATGCACAACCTTTTTAAAAGGTCTTATACCTTTGAAAAATAATTTATTTCTAGGTATTTAATATTATTGATGCTATTATTTATAGTGTAAGTTTTCTAATTGTTTGTTTTGGGCATAGAAATGCTATTAATTTCTTACTACTCAAATAATGTATAGGCACGTTCTTTTGGATTTTTTATTACATTATTATATAATTTACAAATGACATTTTCTCTCTTTTCCAACTGCTATATCTCTTATTTTTTTTCTTGCTTTATTGCACCATTTGGCGCCTCTGGTATACCCAACAATGTTAAGTAGAGATTGGGATAGAAGCCCTATTGGTCGTGTTTTCAATCTCCAATGGAAGGATTTCAATGATTTGCTCTGTGTATTTTTTGCCATTTCTTTGTTTTTAAATACATTTTATCAAATTAAGAACGTTTACTTCTATTCCTAGTTTACAAGTTTTTTAAATTACCAGTGGATATTGAATTTTATCAAGTCCTTTTTTTGCATCTGTTGAAATGATTATATGCTTTTCCTTCCTTTAATTTATTTATATGCAAACATCAGAAAATGAATTGGGGAGTTGCTAAGTCCATTTTGGAATACAAATATCTTGAAACATGCATCTTTGGGTATGTCAGTTCAAACTGTTTTGATAGCAAAAATAATGTATGCCAAACGTGGCACTTTCTTGTTTAACCTTGTGTTAGAAGGAGTGTGTTTCCCTCCATTACTGTGCTTTGCTTGTTTGCCCCCACTCCAGTCTGTGGTAAGATGACTAACAAAAGCCATAGTGCACCTACTTGAAGGTTCAAGTTCAACAGAGTAAAGTTAGGCTTCTTTTGTGCAGCTTTCCCAGTAAAATTGTCATTATATCCCACTGGCTGTGACTGGTTCGTGCTCCCATCCCTAAAGCCATCACTATGCCAGTGGAATATAATGACCTGCTTGATCAGACTTTAGTCACATGTCCAGTCCTGGAGCTGGGGGTGGCGTCGCTCATCCTGCAGCAGGGGGAGGGGACAGGGGCAGAAAGTAGGTGATTCCGGAATCAGTGGAGGAGGATGTCTCCTGCACTACTACACTAACCCAGCTCTTCACTGCTGCCGGTGGTACCCCTGCTACAGCTACTACAGGCCAGTCCTAATTTGCTGATTTTATTAGGTGTGTTTGGCTTATATAATTCTTTTTGGTTTGTTAAGTGCTAGGCATTGTGCTTTAGATGAGTTATTCTTATAATTCTCACAATTACCTTAATAAGAAGGTACAAATATTCAACATATTAATAAAATAAGGCCCAAATAACATAGATGAAGGGACAGAACTGGGAGTGAAATTCACATCTATTTATCTCTGTTTTTTTACTTTACCCAACATGGCTTCTCTAATCTTCTAGCCCTGAAATACAAGGGCATTGACATTTAAGCCCCTTTCTCTCATTCCAGAGCAGAACTTTTGAAATATTACCCCTGAATAATGTTTTGTGATTTAACATACCCCAGAGGGACATGCAAGTGGAAGGACCTACAATCTGTTGCATAGAATGTGTGCCAATGCGAAAGCTAAATAAAACAAGGATCAGTACCAGCCTGTCCTGTTGCCCAGCCTTCATGAGTGACAGTCCTGTGAATCAGCCACCTAATCCCTGAGCTTCACGTTAAGGAAGTTGGTGCACTAAGTGGCTTGGTAAAGCGGCACAAGGAAGATAAAAATCCCCTGGGGTCATGGAAAATGTCCTGTCATCACTCTTACCATGTGGTTGCTTCAAGGGCTAGATTGTGCAGCATCTCCTTCCAGGCAGACCCCCACTGATCTTGAATCTAGAAGGGTGTGCAACTGAAAACCTTCCCTGTCCAAGGTCTTTCTAATTTCAAGTCAATACATCCCTCCTTTCTGCTTAAGTAAGGCTTCACTGATGCAGATTCCTTCTGAACTTTCACTGCAATATTCTCACCAGTAAAAATGTGATTTGATTTGTGTCTCCTCTTTTACTCTGTGATGTGGGTCAGTTCTTCTGGTGGTAGCAAATAATACCATCAATAGCAGTACTTTAAGAATGAAAATAATGACATTTATAGACACCGTAGGATGAGTGTGCGGAAGGCCTTGCAGTCCTGTTAATTTAAAGATGAGTCACAGAGAGGTTTAAAGGTTTCCCCAGTTCACACAGCTTGTCAGAGTCCAGAATGGAGATTAGAAAATCTTATGTTGCTAGAAGCAAGTATATTCCAAATTTGACTGGTCAGGACTTCCTGACCTTGTGAAGAAAAGAATTTTCGGCACTGCAGTGTTCCGAGCACACAAAGGAGTGACTGCGCTTTTGTAATCTCATTGTAACCCTTCAGGTTGAAAGTTCAAGTGCAGAACCACTGCAGTATGTTTGCTAATCCTCTCTAGTTTTTGTCACTTGATCAGCTGGAAGACTAAAGTAAGGTGCAGTGCCCTCAACATCTTAGATATTAAATTTGATTGAATTATGCTTCAATATATAAAGCAAGCTGTCGTTAATGTGTTACTTGCCTTTGTTTGTAGGTTCTTTAATGTGATTACAAGTTTTCTAGGGAACAAAGCCATCTTTTTATGCAGTACGGTCTTATCATATCTTGATACCTTCCAAATATTTAAATGCAACACAGATGTTGGCTCAAGCTTCCCACTGCACGTCCTTGCCAGGCCTTCCACACATTCTTAGTGAATTTCCTCCTGGCCAGTTCCAGCTCCCACAGGACTCTTGGGCCACCTGGACGCATGTCTCCTTTGTAGGGACCTGCCCCTAAAATTTACAGGGCCCAGAGCAGGTCAGGAATAAGAAGGGAGACTCACATAACAATTGTCTAAATATTTCACAAACTATTAAATAAGGTTGGTACTGTCCTTTTGCCTTGAGAAATATGCCTTCATAAAAACGTAGAAGGCCAAGGTGAAATATACAATTCTTGGATTTCTTGTTCCCCATCAGAATGCAGGGATGTAGGGAGGGCTGGACCCTGCCCACTAACACCCCTCCCATTTCCAGTCCACCCCCTTCTTTTCTTCCTGTGCCCCTTACCTCCACTATCTCACAATGAGATCACGGACATCCCAGGTTGTCTAAGCTCTGGACCTTCACCCTCAAATAACCACCCCTTGGGGCAAACCTTAATCTTAGTGGTATGTACACCAGCAACATGAGCCATAGTCTGGAGGATGGACCCAGGGACACCTTCAAAAATAACTCCTTTTTCTTTACTATGCAGAGCTCCCTTTACTGCCCCCAGACTCAATGCTAGGCTCCCACCCCCATTACTTACCTGAGGACTCATTGATGTCTCTGTTAGGTCCTGGGCTGGGCTCTCTCTCCCCATCACTATCTGCAAGGGGGAGGGTGTGGTATAGAAGCAGGCTTCTTCATATTAGAATTCATTGACAGAGACTATACTTCCCCAACTCATTTAGCAGACCCCCCCAAAAAAGGGACAGTTAAACTTTTAAGTAACTGTTTTCCTCTCTATTAGGTAATCCTGGACAGACACTTCATTTCATTAACCATATCTTTGCAGCTTGCAAGTTTTTTTCTTCTTCTTACAATCATTCATCAGTTAAGATGCATCTTAATTGCTAAAGCCTCATCTTTGTGCTGGCTGTATGTCCACCTTTTAATCTGAAATATGTCTATGTGTTCCATATATAGCCCTTAATTTTTTTCCCTTTCCCCCAGTTTTATTGAGATATAACTGATATGCAGCCCTGTACAAGTATAAGGTGTACAGCATCTCAACTTATCAATATATATTGTGAAGTGATTGCCACAGTGCCAGCCCTTCATTTTAATTGCATTTCTAAATATACTAGTATAAAATGCCATTGGTGGGAGTGGCTTCTTTGCACACTTGAGAACCAAATGATTCTCAGTCTTCAAGATGTTAAAGAGGCACAAAAAGAACCTATGGAAGAAGTGTTGATGCCTGTTTTCTCAGGGAATGAACAGCATCAGCCGGTGTTGTTTCTTGGCCCTACAGGAAAGACTTCCTAAGGACAGAGCTTTTAGGGTCATATTTTGTTCTTTATAAAATTATCCCTTGCTATCCAAATGAATTCAGTTCTTGGGTCCAGACAAGCCAGGCTGGGTGAGTCAGAGAGTTTGGAGAGTGAGTTTGGATTACAAGGGGGACCTGTGTTGTTGCAGCTCTGAAATCGAAAGCTCCATGAGAGCGAACTATGAGTTTCACCATTAAAATCTGTACTATGCCTAAAGCATTCGGCACTCCAAAGTCAACGCTGATTTAACTCCTGAGGGCAGTGCCCTGGTTAAGTCCTGTTAGCTTTTCCTACTTTAAATTAAGCAATCAGGAAAGGGGCAGTGACTAGAGCAGAGGGATCATGTAATGCTCTGGGGAAGAGGCACTTTATTTTAAGCAATTTTGCAAGAGGAAAGGACATTAAGTAGTAATTAAATAATAATTGTTTTATTAAAGTGTTGAGAGATTTTCTGGGAGATAGCTATGCTTTGCAGAGGACTCAATTTATTTGTAGAAAATTCCTTCCTGTGACTGAAAATGATGATAGCTGATGATGATGATGATGATAATAATAATAATGATAATAATAACAGTTATTAAGCACTTTTAAATTCATACTTTAATAAATATCATTTTATATCATCTTAGTGCTATCCAACAGAACTTTCTGCAATGATGGTATTTTTCTCTTCTGCTTTGTACAACATGGTGGCCACTAACTACATAGGGTGCATGGAAAAATTGAATATTCAAATAAAAATCAGGACACTTCTACCAACAGATGCACAGAACACTTGGGCAAAAATAGTGACTGTCTCCTGTGAAATTCTTTCTATGAGATAGATATAATAAAAGCTATTTTTAGTCACTGCTTACTGACTTACAAAACTTAGTAAAATTACATGAGAAGGAAGCACACGAGCTTTAATGATGTATGCAATTTTATACAATTTTTAAACATTGCTTCCAATTGTCCCTGTGATTTTCTGCCTGCTCGGATCTTTGTATATACAGCAACTATGTGATATAGTTTTTAGTGCAGTGGCCCATTGGGGCAATGGATCATCTTGACTTCAGTTCACTTGGCTACTTTACACCAGGTAATGGCCCAGCACCTGTCTCTGTTTAAACTAAACTTCCTTTGGGTGCAGCATCTTGACATCCGTTGGCCTTTACCTCATGTGTTTGTAAGAGGTGTTAAGTCTACCTAGTCTCTCCTCATTAATCTATCATTCAATTACTTCTCTGCATCATTACGACACATTCGCAATGTCAAACCAAAGTCTCTATTTAGTGGGGTCATCAAGGGTGAACTGGAAGGTTTTGGTGTCACCATGATCTCTTCTTGGCCCAGCCACCCAAAATTAACATACAAATTATGTTAAAACTGTATTTGTCTAGTCATGAAGCTTCAAGACAATTCTAACTGCTCCTCATTCCAACCCACCAAAGCAATTAAGTAGAATTTCCAGGGCTGCCACTGTCTTGATATACTGAATAACAATATTCTAATTATCTTTCAGTTATGAATTTGCAAAACAGAGGTGTGGTGTTATAATTAACCAAGAGAAAAAATCCTAGGTGCAAATGTGGGAGAGTTGCTATCATTTGGCATGAGTTCATGCCAAACCAAACACATTTGCCCACATGTTCAAGGTTAAACCCACTGGAGAGGACCAAGACTGTAATCAGGAGCACAAACACCTGCACTGACTTGTCATTGTATTACTTGGTTATCCCAAATATCCTTTTATTAATTTTTAAATATTATCTTGAAAATAAAAATATAGAATTTCAATGTTCTTGAAGGGAATGTTTAGGCCTCTTAATATAGGTCCACAGACCCTTGTGGTCTATTCGAGAGCCACCAAAATTATAGGGCATAGATTTATACTCAGCTATTTACTAAATGCTTTCTTTTTCACTGTGGGGCCTTGGGCAAGATGACCTAACCTCTCTGAGGCAGATTCTGAATTTTGAAATTGAGAATAATATCTCATGGGATTGTTGGGAGGATTCAACATTACATTGTACATATGATGCCTGGTGCAACCGACAGAGTAGCAATGCCTAGACAGTGCAAAGCATGTAGGATTATAATCAGGGGACTATAAGCCAGATCAGGCCCTCCCTTTCTGTTCACATGACCTTGGGCAAGTGACCAATTTGAACTTTGATTTTTCTCATCTATGATATAGGAATAGTATCAGTATCCTCCCCAACTGGATTGAGAGAGCTGGTGGAGGGAACTTCAGTGCTGTGTATGGTAGACTTCTTTACTTCTTTCTTATCCCCCTATTTCTCTCTCTATTTGACCACCCAATCCTGTCCTACCCCCACAAAATACACATTCTGGGAGTTGCCTAAACACCTTATAAGTGATCAATGATTTGTATTGATAGTACTTTTCCTGGGTCTTCTTTTTAAAAAGAAATCTTTGTAATACAACTAGAACATGGACTACTTAACAATTTTCTTACGACTTCAACTTCATTACCTGATACCCTAAGCTAAATGATGCTCAACCCACTGGATGCCTGAAAGAAGCAGAAAGAAACAGGAAAGTTTAACCTGTCTTCCTGCTCCTCAATATATTTCACAACTTTGCCTCAGTCTTGCCCATTTTAAAAATTACTACTAGTACCAAGGTTATACTAGGACTTTTCCGCAAGCTGATAAACCAGCTTAAAGAAATACTGCATGTTGATGAAAGGTAAGCTTTAATGAGACTTTCCTGATACATTTAAAATAATGGATTAATGCCATCATTTAATATTTACCATTTCAATCCATCCATCAATCAAAGGCATATGTGAAATATTCTCATATGTTCAACTTTCTGTTGGACTTTGGTTTTAAAAATAAAGGAAGCTGATCAGCTGTGCAAGACAAAGAAGTACGGCTGAAATGAAAGAACACAGCAAAACCTCAGAGCTAAGCAATGAGGAGGTTGCCAACCTATCTGATGGAGAATTTAAAGCCCTGGTAATCAAAATGCTCACAGAACTGATTGAGGTTGGTCAAAAAATGAAAGAACAAATGACAAATACCCAAAATGAAATAAAGCAAAACATTCAGGAAATCAACAGTGACAAGAAGGAAACCAGAATTCAAAGTAACAATTTGGAACAAAAGGAAGAAATAAACATCCAACTGGATCAGAATGAAGAACAAGAATCCGAAAAAATGAAGAGAGGCTGAAGATTCTCTGGGACAACCTGAAACATTCCAAAATCCGAATTATAGGCATGCCAGAAGGAGAAGAACAAGAGCAAGAAATTGAAAACTTATTTGAACAAATAATGAAGAAAAACTTCCCCAATCTGGCAAAGGAAATAGACTTCCAGGAAGTCCAGGAACCCCAGAGAGTTCCAAAGAAGTTGGACCCAAAGAGGAACACACCAAGGCATATCATCATTAAGTTACTCAAAATTAAAGACAAAGAGAAAATCCTAAAAGCAGCGAGAGAAAAGGAGACAGTTACCTACAAAGGGGTTCCTATAAGGCTATCAGCTGATTTCTCAAAAGAAACCTTACAGGCAAGAAGGGGCTGGAAAGAAGTATTTGAAGTCATGAAAGGCAAGGACCTGCATCCAAGATTACTCCATCCAGCAAAGCTCTTGTTTAGAATGGAAGGGCAGATAAGGTGCTTCCCAGATAAGGTCAAGTTGAAAGAGTTCATCATCACCAAGCCCTTACTATATGAAATGTTAAAGGGACTTATCTAAGAAAAAGAAGATAAAAAATATGAACAATAAAATGACAACAAACAACTATTAACAAATGAACCTAAAAGAAAAGAAAAACAATGAAAACAAAAACTAAATGAACAACCAGAACAGGAACAGAATCAGAGAAATGGACATCACACAGAGGGAGTTCAGTGGGGAGGGAGGAATAGGGGGGAAAATATACAGGGAAGAAGAAGCATAATTAATAGGCATAAAATAGATGGGGAGAGATAAAAATGGTATAGGAAACAGAGGACTCAAAGAACTTATATGTACAACCCATGGAGACAAACTAAGGTGTGGGAGGAAAGCTGGAGGGTTGGGGGGGCAGGGTGGAGGGGGGATAAAGGGGGAAAATTGGGAAAACTCTAATAGCATAATCAATAAAAATACTTTAAAAATATTGAGTTTCAGTCTGGGATGATGAAAAACTTTGGGTGGTGGATGTTAGTGAGGCTGCATAAAAGTGTGAATGTACTTGATGTCACTAAACTGTAAACTTAAAAATAGGAAAAAAATAGAGAAAATTTCATGAAAAATAAATTTATGTCACAACCGTAGTCCAGCAGTTGACAAATATACCAGACAAATAGCGTATTGCTTTTGCCAGAGTCAACAATCACAGATTTCAGCATGTGTCAGCAGACATTTACCAGTTTAGGGGCTCTGAGATGTGAAACTAGGCTCCTTCTTTTCATGGCAGGAAAGTAGAGTGTCGTCAAAGAGGGTAAGTCTGGGGGGTCGGCAGCTGGGTTCTAGTCATGGCTTTCTAACTAGCTTTGAACCCCAGATACACGGGTATAATTTCTCAGGACCTCAATTATTTATTTTCCCCCAGATTTATTGAAATGTAATTGACCAATAAAATCTGTGTATATTTAAGGCATACAAAGCACCAATTTAATGTGTGTGTACATTGTGAAATTATTACCACAGTCAAGCTAATTAATATTTTTATCACCTCACATAGTTATCATTTTTGTGTCCATCTCACATAATTACTATTTTTGTGTGCGTGGTGAAATTAAGATCCACACCCTTAGCAAATTTCAAGTATATAACACAGTATTGTTAACTGTACTTAGCATGGTACACATTGGATCTCCAGAATTATTCATCTTATAACTGAAAGCTTGTGCCCTTTGACCAATAGCTCATCTCTCCCAGCCCCCAGCCCCTGGCAACCCCATTTTACTCTCCAGTTCTACGAGTTCAACTTGGTTAGGTTCCACATGTAAGTGAAATCACGCAATATTTATCTTTCTATGTCTGGCTTTCAGGTTCATCCATATTATTGCAAAAGGCAGGATTAACTTCTTTTTTTTATAGCTGAATAATCTTCCATTATATGTACTTATTTATATCTTTATGTGTCTATCAATTGATCAATCATTTATCTGTTTCCCATTTTCTTTATCCATTCATCTGTCAACAGACATTTAGGTTATTTCCATGCCTTGGCAGTTGTGAATAATGCTGCAGTGAACATGGGGCTGAGGATTTCTCATGGAGACACTGATTTGTTTCCTTTGGGTGTATACCTAGAAGCAGGATTGCAAGATCGTGTATGGTAGTTGCTATTTTTAATATTTTGAGGATCCTCCATACTGTTTTCCATAATGGCTGTAACAATTTACATGGCCCCAAGCAGTGCATGAGTGTGCATTCCCTTTTCTCTACACCTTCACCAACACTTACCTCTTGTATTTTTAATAGCCATCCTAAAAGATATAAAGTGATAGCTCATTGTGGTTTTGATTTTAATTTCCCTGATGATTACAGATGTACAGCACCTCTTCATATATCTGTTGGTTATTGGTATATCTAGTTTGGAAAAATGTTTATTCAGGTCCTTTGTCCATTTTTAATCATTTTTTTTCTACTGAGTGGTAGGGGTTCCTATATATTTTGGATATTAACTCCTTATTTTTTAATTGATAACTTGAGGAGGCTGGATGGTTTCATGAGCTGCAGTCTCTTGTCTTTTGGGAACAGACTCCTGAAAGTGGGATATTGCTATCAGGAAAGACTAGATTATAAGGTCCGTAGGGCAGGGATCTTGACTGTTTATTAACTACAAAACCCCCAGTGCCTGCACATGTAGATACACAATAAAAACCTTTTGAATGCTGAACAACAGAGGACCAGCTAGCCCACAGAGTTTGATTTCCAATTCAGAGCTAACTCTATGTATAGCTCTTGAGCTATGAATCTAAAAATTAATAGTCAACATGCATTTGGAGAAGCCACAAAGGGAACTAAAACCTGCAATGACAGCTTCCATTGATGTCAGGGTTGAGAATTCAGTACACCAATCTCTCATCTATGGGTTACATCATTTCTGACATACCCAAAGAGTGTGACTTATACGGAAAGCCCCATAACTTAAACAAAGATCTCTTCTCGATGGAACAGGTGTATTGTATTGATGTCGTCACCCTACCTAATAATAGCCGACTTCTCTAGTGGATCCTGACTCTTTCTTCCCTTTCCTCCTGGCATCAACCACCATCACCACCCCATGTACCAGCGGCAGTTTTCTGTGGGTCCAGATATAAGACCAAGCCCAAGGAAAAACTGGGGAAAGGCAGTGACTGTGTTATTGGGGCACCATGTTCGCAAACTGAGAAAGTGCAACCTCAGCTCTACCCCCAGAGATCCAGTTGAACTGGATGCTCCATAATAAGGTGGCCGGTAGTCTGGACACAACACAGGAAGGGAGGGGAGAGTTACAAATGCCATCCCTGCTCTCAGTATAACCCAGCCAGTAAGCAGGCAAAGAGACTGTTTTTCCCAAACTTGGTTCTCAAACTAGGAGAACTTCTACCCTCAGTATTTAATAATATTGTTTTCTTCGCCATTACTTTTCTTTTGTAGCACTGAAACTATTCCTGTCAAGTGTCTTTGAGAATGGCCACATACTTAAAATTCTTTGAGTTCCTAGCTAATAGAAAGTTGGGAACCACTGTAATTTTCCCAGGAAGCTTTAACATGTCTCCTCATAACCATATAATATCTTAAACGCTATTAGGCAATGTCAAGAGTGAGGGTTTCAAAATACATATCGATTTCTCAAAAAAGTAAGCCATAATTAGTCACGTCATGATTTTCTCCTTTTTTGTTTTTCTGATACCTGCCTTTACAAGTGAAATTCAATGCCACAGCACTTGGCTTTCATTAATGTTCAAATCAAGCATACTGACATCTCATTAGCTACCTTCCAAAGTGACTGAAAGATAGCTATCATTTCTTTTAGTAAATATTTAGTTACAAAGGAAAGAATTTAAGAATTTTAGTATTAGTAATATTCTTAGTTCTCCTGTTTGGACCCTGTAGTAGATGTGGAAACTGTGTTTTAAAAAAGTTAAGTAATTTCCTCCAGGCCACAGTGCTGGGAGATGGCAGAATTAGGACAAAAAGCCAAAGAAGGATGTTGATTTTTAAATTAGTGTCCATTTCTCCATCCACTAATTTTCAAAGTGTGGTCCAGAAAGCCCTGTGGGTTCCCAAGTCCCTTTCAGGAAGTCAAAGAAGCAAAAATGATCTTAATAATATTAAGATGCTATTTATTCTTTTACTCTCCTTCTCTCCTGAATGTACAGTAGAGTTTTCCAAAGTTACATGGCATGTGATATTGCAACAGATCAAATGCAAGGCAGGTGTGAGAATCCAGCTGTCTTCTGTTACATCAGACATTAAAGGGTTTGCAAAATTACAAAACAATGCCAAAAATATAGTTACTTTTCATAATAATGTGTTATTTATGTTAATATATATTAGGCTTTTATATTTTTAAAATAAGTATTTAAATGATCTCAGTTGTAATTTCTATCTATGTATAGGTGTATGTATATAAAATTCCAACATTAATGGAAAAAAGCTCTTTTGAGTCCCCAATAATTTTCAAGAGTGTGAATGGGTTCTAAGTCCCAAAGTTTGAGAACAACAGCCTTACACTATGCGGGTTGGACATAAGCATTGAGCAAGATTGGGCTGTAATATCTCCAGAAACTCTCCTTTTAAAGGTATCTCATTATTTTTCATTTCCTGTTATATCAGTCAGGATCCCAGCAGGAAATAGCATACTCTGAAGGGACCACTGAGGGAATTTTCATGAAGGTCTATACACAACATGTGGAAAACCAACAGGGGAGGGTGAAACGCTTGTGATTCTCAGGTAAATTTACCTCCTCTGGGTCTGAAGAGGCAAAAGCAAAAACAAAAACAGAAAAACAAGAGTGGTTTCTGGAAACAACTATACCTGCAGTTGTAGAAAACTGTTCTGTGGCAAGGCAGGCAGGGAGCAAGCTCAGTAGGGGGGTGAATCCAGATTATCTGGGCTATAAAGCTAATGTAATTTACAGCGCCTTTTTAGGAAAATAAAAACAAAATTTGGCACAAAAATGAATCTTTGTGTACAATGATAAAATAAATCACATTTACAAACTTGAATAATCTGACAAGTACCATTCACATCACAAAATCCTGAAAAACAGCATATTTTATTCATAGTCTGACACATTTCTAAAATACCATTTTTCTATATTTTTACTACATACTCTTTGATCATCTTTTCACATGCTATAATGTGAAATGTAACAACTTTCAGTAGAGAGAATAGAAAGGAAATTCAGGACTTCTGGTCAAGATGGTGGTGTAGGCAGACATGGCTCTTCACACAACCACATTAAAATTATGACTAAAATATAGCACAACCATCACTCAGAACAACCAGAAATCCAACTGAATGGAAGTTTGACAACTACAGAATTAAAGAAACCACATTCATCCAGACAGAGCTGGTAAGCTGGTGTTATATCTGAGACTCCATCAACCTGGGTAACACTGTTTGACCTGCCTTGGAGATCCCCAGAGACTCTGTGCCACCCAAATTACAGGCCCACCCAAGCTGCTTTTCCATATTAATGGCTGATCTTAGCTCATTTGGCACAACTTCCTAAATCCTCTCAAATGAGTAGCAGCTGGGCTCAGTGAACCCCAGGCCTGGCACTAGCAGCAGCCCACCTAGATTCACAGCTTGGCTTCTCCTGGGAAGGTCCAAGCCCAGCACAAGTACCAGCTATCTCAGACTACTTTATAGCTCAGGCAGGGTGGCCCAGGGCAAAATACAAGTGGGGATTGACATTGGCCTGTACCACCTGAGAAACCCCAGGGCCAGCACACCCAGTGGATAGCTACAGACCACACTGGAGCCCCACCACCCTGCCCTGGCACAGCTGATTCTCCACAAAGGGTGGAGGTTGGTGGTGAGTGGTCACAGCCAATCCTTGCTGCTGACTGGCCTGGGAAAACCCCTCCCATTGGTCTGCCAACAGTAACCAAGGTTCAACTATAAGAGGAGGGTGTATTCAGCCTACCTGGAGGGCGCATCTCAAGTAATCAGCTTGGGTGATAGGGAAGGCTGTGCCACTGAACCCTACAGGACACCTACTACATTAGGACACACTGCCAAAACATGAACTTGAAGTAGCTCTACCCAATACATAGAAACAAACATGGGGAGGCTGCCAAGACAAGAAGACAATCATGGCTCTAATGAAAGAACAGATCAAAACTCCAGAAAAAGAGCTAAATAAAATGTACATAAGCAATCTATCAGATGCAGAGTTCAAAACACTGGTTATAAGGATGCTCAAGGAACTTAGTGAGGAACTTAACAGCATAAAAAAAATCTGGTCAGAAGTGATGGATACACTAATTAAAATAAAGAACAATTTATAGAGAAATAACAGTAGAGTGGATGAAGCCAAGAATCAAACCATGATTTGGAACATAAGGAAGCAAAACACAACAAATCACAACAAGAAGAAAAAAGAATCCAGAAATAATGAAGAAAGTATAAGCAGCCTCTGGGACAACTTCAAGAGGTCCAACTTTCACATCATAGGGGTGATAGAAGAAGAGAAAGAGCAAGAAATTGGAAAATCTATTTGAAAAAGTAGTGAAAGAATACTTCCCTAATATGGTGAAGGAAATAGACATGCAAGTACAGGATGAACAGGGAGTCCCAAACAAGATGGATGCAAAGAGGCCCACTCCAGGACACATCATAGTCAAAATGCCAAAGGTAAAAGTTAAAGAGAGAATCCTAAAAATAGCAAAAAAAAAAATAAGTTAGTTACCTACAGAGGAGTTCCCATAAGACTGTCAGCTGACTTCTCAAAAGAAACCTTGCAGGCTGAGAGGGATTGGCAACAAATATTTAAAGTCATGAAAAGCAGGGAACTACAGCCAAGATAGCTCTACCCACAAAGCTATTATTTAGAATCCAAGAGCAGATAAACAGCTTCCCAGACAAGAAAAAACTAAAGAAGTTCATCATCACCAAACCATTATTATGTGAAATGTTAAAGGGACTTATTTAACAAAAAGAAGATCTAAACTATAAACAATAAAATGGCAAAAAATAGCTTCTTTCAACAACTGAATTTAAACGAACTAAGCCAACAAGAAGAATAGAGACAGAATCATGGATACAGACTGTGGTTTGATGGTTGCCAGATGGGAGGCGGGTATGGCAGAATGCGTGAAGAGGTGAGGGGATTAAAAAGTACAAATAGATACAGAATAGCCATGGGGCTGTAAAGTACAGTACAGGAAATGGAGCGTCCAAGGAACTTGTATGCATGCCCATGGACATGAACAATGGTGTGGGGATTGCCTGAGGGAGTGGGTGGTAGTGGGGCAAAGGGGCAAAAATCAGGACAACTGTAACAGCATAATCAATAAAATATAATTTTTAAAAAAGTCATTCAATCTTCTAGCATAGTTTATCAAAATTTGTGCTTAGTAGTTTAGAAACATTTTGTTTCAACTTTACAACTTGCTACTGGTAATGCCATTTAAAGTTTATTATTTGTCATCAAATTTGGAAGAATCCACACTAACCTTTTTTTATATATAGGATTTGTGAGCATTTCAAATTTTCTTATGCCATGGCTGATCCTAAATACTTTTGAATTAATGATATGTATTAACCATTCTTGCTGTGATTCTGCGTTATGAGTTTTATGTTGTTTTTTATTATCATCAACCGGCTTATAATACCTCCTCTCCCTGTGGTGAAGCCCAGCTCCAGCTCCTCTCCCACACTGTGAGACTGGATAGGATTCTGGGCTATGATTTTGATTCCTCTGGCCAGCTCTGCCTTTCCCTGAAAAGGAAACCCTTCCGAAACTTTATCAAATTGCTTGCTCTAACTTTGACCTAAGGACCCCTGGATGGTGTTAAGTTCTCTCTGTTAGATCTGGGCAATAGCCCCACATGGTTGGATGAACTGCTGCTAAACGATGTTTGATTCTGCCTCCATGTTTAAAAAACATGTTTAAACTTCAGTCACCTTAAAAGTTCTCTCCATTTGATGCAGTACACCTATTGTGATGTTTTTTCCACTGCTCAAAACAGTTTTGTACTCATTGATTTTAATGCCTTTTAGTGCTTCTGCCATTTTTGTTTTACCTCTTCCACATTGGCAAAATGTTTCCCTTTGAGAATTTTTTCATTAACAGGAGGGGGAACTAAAAAAGTTGGTTGGGGTAAGATCAGGTGAATAGGGAGAGTGGGGCTTGGGGTCATGCCACACTCAGTGCGGTGGGGCAGGTGCACTTATAAATCACCCATCACAAAATAGGCAAACACTTTGAAAGTCTTTAAAAAAAATTCACTGAGGCCAAATGCAGCCTCTCACAACATCGCCAGCTGGTACACTGATCCAGATAGTTAGAGTAACAGAAGGTCAGTTATTGTCTGCCGCCTTATGAAAAGATGTCTCTCAAAGCCAGAGATTTGTGAAAAGGAAAGGAAATGTTTGTTTAATGCTATACAGAGTTAAAGTAGCGACCTAACGTCTCCATTAAAAAATATCAAAGTCCTTTAGGATACCCACAGACACCCACAGTGCTTCCTCTCTCCCTCTGCCCTAATTCAGGGTACTGTAATCCGTAATTCAGGAAGAGAAGCACACGTCCGGTATCCAGGCTCTTGACACCGTTCAGCTGTGTTGTCGTCCAGGCAGGATCTCTAATTCATAAAAAGCCATGTGGCACCTTCTCATGGCCTACTGGCAAGAGTCCTCTCCCCCTTCTTCCAGGCAAAATCTCTCTTGCTCCCCATGCCACGCAGCCAAAGGGAGCACCCCAAAGCCACGTGGTCATTCTTCTATCGAAGCTGTGGGGAAGGGGTCCCCACTCTGGCAAAGCTTTGTGGCTCTCCCTCTCCACCAAAGCTGCAGGGGTCTGCATGCTGGTGAAACCACGTGGAATCTCTCCCTCTGGCAAAGCTGCAAGAAGGTCTCCACTCCGGCAAAGCTGAGTAGCAATTCTCTGCTAAAGCCATATGGGGATTTTCCCTCATAGAGCTGTGGGTCCTGCACTCTGGTGAAACCGCATGGATCTCTCTCCTCTTCACCAAAGCTGCAGGGGTCTGTACTCTGGTGAAACCCCATGGATCTCCCCCCAATCCTCCTCTGCAGCCCCATTTCTGACAACTCCTACAATCGGTTACACCTGCCAACCTGCCAGCATTCCTGTATATTTCCAAGGTTATTGGGATGCCACCATGAGTCTGGGCAGGTGTCCCCATTTTCTGGAGCCAATCTTCTCCAAGCTCCCATGCAGGCACTGTAACCTGGGGCTCCTCCCCCAGTCACATCCTGGAGGAAGTCCTTTCCATCCCCCTGGCTCAGAGCATGACCGCAGCTGTTTAACATATCTATGAGACCAGTTAAAGGTTATAGATATGTTATCTGCAAAACCGTTCTTTATGCGAAACAACTCAATGGCCCTGCTCCATTTGTCCCTTCCCACAACTCACACTTGAGGGGGAAGGGGTGAGGACATCTTACATGTCTTTCTAATATTTCCTGGACACCTTGAGTTCTGGGTCCCATTCCATCTCCCTTTTTGGAGCTCCCCTCTTGGCTGCACCCTGTTATAAGATGGGTTCCTAGAACACTCACCTAGTGGCAGAAACCTATACTACAAAGGGCCTGCCTTCTGGAAGATAATTCTGTTTTTTTGCAAGTCTCCCTGCATATCTTTTTTTTGCCTGGGACCTTCCCATTTTAGTAGTGAAAGTCCCACATTTAAACCCAAGGACCCCTCAGTCCCAGGCAAAACCAGATGGATGTTTGGTCTCCTTATATGGTGGGCATATCAGCAATGATCAGGGGAGGTACCTGCATGGGCAGCAAAAGATTGTGAGTCCATGGCAACCAAAGGCAAGAAGGTGGCCATTGTCATAGTGACAGTAATGGGGCCTATTAACAGAGATGCTAAGATACAGTGTTGCCATTGGCAGCATGGACCTGAGCTCCAAGTTATGAACTGTGCTGACAGCTCCAGCAAGAAGGAAGGGGTTTCCAGTTTTCCGCTATTGTAACCAGGAGATCAAAGGCGTTGGGATGGAGGTGGCGGGCCAGCTGTGGTGGATTCCCGAAACTGCATTCACAGAAGCCACACATTTCTTATCATTCTGGTCTGCCTATCTCTCTTCAGTTGTCCTCCATCCCCCACTTGGAACTGGGGAGCATTAGCTGGTTCTTTACAGACTTTATATGGTTTTACTGGTCTTTTGGGGACTAGAGTCATTTTTAGGTCATGTATACCTTGGCACTTATCTTTCTTGTTTATGGTCCTGTGGTAAAAAAAAATCTTTTGAACTTAAATGTTTTTTTTTCTTTTTAAAAAAACTTGTCAGGCAATAGAACACACCTTAAAGAAGAATTCACTGAGAAATTTTGCCAAAGGGGAAAAGTTAAGGGTTGTTTGTTAGCTACTCCAAATGAAGGATTGAGAACTAGCACTTGGAGAGAAAACAAGTCCGAAGGCTTGTATATGCTGGTTAAAACTGGATCTGTGACTGCCTGGTCAGGAAACAGGTTTCAGGGAGATTTCCTGAGGGTCTGGCGTGCCTGGGGCACTCAACTCACTGCAGTGGCTGAGAACCAGTTACTCAATACTCTGTTTTGCTAACTCCCAGGCAAGCGCAGTTCTAAATGGAACTTTTTTTTTTTTTTTTTTTTAAAGAAACCACTCAGACTGCGTTCTCTCCCTCTCACTCTTCCAAAGGAAGAGAAGAACGATCTTCAATGGCTAGCGGCAGTTGCAAAAGCAACACCAAAAGCTGGCTTCACGCTCAGGAGAGAACACTGCACCTCTTCCTCGTGGTTTCGGGTGCTCTACACGTTCAGAGGAACTTCTCTAGTCACAAACTATAGAAATGATCCCTGAAAGTATAGTCTTAAAATGGAACTTTCTTTAAGTGGAAAGGTCTGTTATTGGGAGGCTTTGCTTCCTCTGCCTCTCCGTTTTAATTCCTGCTTCAGCCACTATTCCTTGGGCCTTGCTGGAACAAACAGGACTTTGCTCAGCATTTCTGAGTTGAGATTTAGTCTTGATTACCATTTCTGCTTTCTCTAATTTCCTCCCTCTCTCCCTCCCTTCCTCCACCCTTTCTTTTTCCTAATGAGGAAAGACTGTAATCTCCATCAACTCACCACCATCTCTTTAGTCCCTTCTAAACCTTCCTTCGCTGCTCAGTCCCTATAGCTAAACCTGCTCTCCCAGCCCAGTGTGTTGCTTGGGGCTCTCTCAGGAAGGCATTAGCTTTGGTCCCTAGGGTATTGCTTCTTTTAGGTACACAAGAGTATAAAATAATAGCACATCTGAATTTAATTATGATTCAGGCTTCCTGGCTCCACATTCACAAATTTCGAATGCTTTGGAGGAAAAGGACATTTGCTACAACTGTTGGTCATAGTGACAATGTTTTAGTCCGCTCTTCATTCCCTCGATGTAGTCATAAACACGGTGGCGGCCCGGGTGGGAGTGGAATGTTTGGGTGCTCCGACATGGTATAGAGAGGCCTCTCCACAAGTCTGTACTCTCGATTTTTTCTGTTTTTAAATTTCTTTTCATAGGGTATATTTTTATTGATTTTGTTATTACAGTTGTCCCAGTTTTTCCCCCTTCGCCCCCTTCTGCCTGGTAGCCCCATTCCCTCCAGCAATCCTCCCCGCCCCTTAGTTCATGTCCATGGATCGTGCATGTACGTAAGTTCTTCAGCTTCACTATTTCCTATACTGTTCTTAACTATCCCTGTCTATTGTGTACCTACCAATTATGCTTTTTAAGCCCTGCACCTTTTCCCCAATTCTTCCCCTTCCCGCTCCCAGCTGATCTCCAAATGATCTCCATGTCTATGATTCTGTTCCTGTTCTGCTTGTTTGCTTAGTTTGTTTTTTAAGATTCAGTTGTTGATAGTTGTGAATTTGTTGCCATTTTAATGTTCATAGTTTTGGCCTTCTTTTCTTAAACAAGTCCCCTTAACATTTCATGTAATAATGGCTTGGTGATGATGAACTCCTTTAACTTTACCTTGTCTGGGAAGCACTTTAACTGTCTTTCCATTCTAAATGATAGCTTTGCTGGATAGAGTAATCTAGGTTGTACGTCTTCGCTTCTCATCACTTTAAATACTTCTTGCCAGTCCCTTCTTGCCTGCCAAGTTTCTTTTGAGAAATCAGCCGATAGTCTTACAGGAACTCCTTTGAAGGTAATGTTCTGCTTTTCTCTCACTGCTTTTAAGATTCTCTCTTTATCTTTTACCTTTGGCATTTTAATTATGATGTGTCTTGGTGTGGTCCTCTTTGGGTCCAACTTATTTTGGACTCTCTGTGCTTCCTGGACTTGTATGTCTATTTCCTTTGCCAAATTAGGGATGTTTCTTTCATTATTTTTTCAAATAAGTTTTCAATTCATTGCTCTTCCTCTTCTCCTTCTGGCATCCCTATGATTCAAATGTTGGCATTTTGGAGTTGTCCCAGAGCATTCTTACACTATCCTAGCTTTTTTGAATTCTTGTTTCTTATTGCTCTTCTGGTTTAATGTTTATTTCTTCCTTGTGTTCCAAATCATTCATTTGTCCTGGCTTCCTCCCCTTCACTGTTGGTTCCCTGTAGATTTTTATTTCACTTAGTGTAACCTTCATTTCTTCCTTTATGTTGTTGTCATACTCAATGATTTCTTTGAGCATCCTGACCACCAGTGTTTTGAACTCTGCATCTGATAGGTTGGCTCTCTCAGTTTCATTTAGTTCTTTTTCTGGAGTTTTGTTCTGTTTTTTCATTTGGGCCATATTTCTTTGTCTTCTCAAGTTGGCAGCCTCCCTGTGTTTGTTTCTGTGTATTAGGTAGAGCTGCTTTGATTCCCTGACTTAGTAGTGTGGCCTATTGTAGAAAAGACACCTGTAAATTGTGTGGGATGGATCCTTAGGTAACTGCCAGGATGGGGCAACCTGCTTCACCCACTCATGGCTCTGTGTGGGGGGAGGGCTTGGAGAGGGGACTGTGCCACTGCCTGGTTTCTGGAGGTTTGCCTGGCACTTGCCCATTTCCACTTACTTACCTTCTTCCCGTGTGCAACTGGCACCCTTCTAGCTGTTGCCCTGGTGCTGAATCCTGGAGTGGGTGGGTTTATGTACATTTTAAGACCATCTGGGCCCTTTAAGCAGAGTCTCCTGAAAATCTGGCAGTTTCTTTCACTGCCCTAACCCTCAGTGGTTTTTACAGCCAGAAGTTGTGTGGATTTATCTTCCTGGTGCTGGAACACTGGGCTGTGCAGTCTGGCCTGGGGCTGGGATCACTCACTCTCAAGGTATCTCTCCTGATTTTTATCCACCACATGTGAGCGTGGGACTGCCCGTGCCCACTCTGCCACCTCCACCTCTCCACACCACACCGCATCTCTTCACCTCTCTTCCAGTCTTTAAAACCTTGGTTGTTGGACTTCCATACAGCTTGTTTTTCTGATGGTTCTGGGTGTTATTTGTTTCGAGATTTAGTTGTAATTCTTTTTGTGGTTGTGTGAGGAGGCAAAGCATGTCTATCTACACCTCCATTTTGACTGGAAGTCTGTTTTTAAATGTATATCTTTAAAATGATGCCCTTTTTCTTTACTTTTTTAAAATATTGGGATGACATGGATAGAACTTTGACTTTGGTTTCATAATTTATGTGGCTGACTTAATAAATGATCATATTTTATATAACATAATATTCTGACAGTTACAAGTAATCTTTTGCATCTTTAAGGCTTAGGGCTTTCACGTTGGTATGCTGGGAAGGGCAAAGAGTAAAATACCATGGGGGAATATGATATAAGGGGACATCTACTTTCCCTGGTACAAACTGCACACCTCCCCTGCCCACACACCAATGCAATGCTCTGCGCATAGTTTACGTTGAATGCCCCATCCATGCAGCCACTGCTGAGTCCTTCTCCCAACCACCATGCTCCCTGTGGGGTTTGTTGTGGGGCAAAGGGTCTTGGTGACATATTTTTGGCACTTTTTGCTCAACATGGGTTTCTGCTGCCTCAGCCCCTTTCCAACACCAAGATACTTTTCTTTGTACAAGATTTTACTTTATGATTGCTTTTTACTAGAGACGCTTGGATGTCAGAAGCTCAGACTGTGCAAAGAATGCATGCTGTTACGAGTACAGTGCTTTTCTCACACAATTAACTTCAGACATCAAAACTTGCTTTGTAAGGGTTCCTGTCAACAGAACAATAAACATAATAATCTCAAACCCAAAACAACATGATCCCACAGCAAGATAGGTCACGTTCTAAACACCACCGAGGTGGCCATAAAACAGTGCCTATTTCAAAGATAATATCCAGTATTTACTAAACTAATTATACAGTAATGAAAAACTCAGAAACAAATATTCATTGTTGGTAATTAATTCCTTACCTCAGGATAATAATATGAAGTAATCTTACAGTACTTTTTGTCAGATGGCCTCAGGGCTTATACGTATTAGTACATTAAACTTCATCATATGCTTAAGAATTAAGAAAATCACATGACCATCTCTCTGTGTAGCCTGATTATCTGAGTTTACATACTCTTTTTTTAAAAAAAGGATTTTATTTATTTATTTTTAGAAAGAGGGGAAGGGGAAGAGAAAGAGAGGGAGAGAGACATCAATGAGTGGTTGCCTCTCGAGTGCCCCTTACTGGGGACCTGGCCCGCAAGCCAGGCATGTGCCCTGACTGGGAATCAAACTGGCAATTCTTTGGTTCACAGTCTGATGCTCAATCCACTGAGCTATACCAGCCAGGGCTATATCCTCTTCTTACTTTTTAATTTCTTTGTGTCTTAAATTTTTCCTACCAAAAAAACTCTCACTGGGTTCAAGGTAGAATTATGATGTTGGTAAAGTTTAAATTCAGTGGATTCCGTTTCCTCAGTGTTCTTTTCCTTTTTCTCGCTAATACTTCCCCCACCCATATGTGGCCTGAACTGGGCCCCATTCTGGCTCTCAGTCAGCTACCGAATGACTATATATACACACACATATATATGTATATATGCACACATACACACACATATACATAAATAATTATATATATCCCCTTGTAGAAATGTATTTACATTTTTTGGTAAACTTTAACTTTGATATAAACTTAAAAATGCAGAAAGTTACAAAAATAGTACAAATAACACCTTTTTACCCTTTAGCCAGCTTCAGTAGTTTTTTACATTTTCCCTATTTGTTTCATCATTTGCCTGCTGTCTTTGTGTGTGTGTGTGTGTGTATGTGTATGCTTCTGAACCATTTGTGAGTATATTGTAGACATCATGCCTCTTTACCACTGAATACTTCAATATGTATTTTCTAGGAAAAACATTCTCTTACATAACCACAGTGCAAAGACCAAAACTAGGTAATTTAACACTTATTATTATTTATATGAAATTTATGGTCTAATTAAATTTTATAAATTATCTCAGTATTTTCACATCTTGAAGAAATGTATATTTTAAAATAAAAGGAGAGGGTATAATATATTTGAGCAGAGGATCTTACCAAATCACTTAAGGCAAACTGTTACCTACCCTGCCTGTGGCATGGTTTACCCTGGTGTGAGTTCACCCATTACCATATTTTGCTGTGTATAATGCGAACCCATGTTTTTGGCTCAAACTTTCAGGAAAGAAATCTTTCATTTTAATTTTTAATTCATTTATTTATTTATTTATATAATTGGTTTTTGTATTATAAAGGAATTTTAGCATTTATTTTTTAATGTATTGTGATATAAGAAAATTTATGTAACAAATAATTACAAAACACAAGAACAGATACAAGGTATTATTTTAGGTACTACCCATGTATAATGCACACCCTTATTTTTCTCTCAAAAATTTGGGCAAAAAAAGTGTGCATTGTACATGGCAAAATAAGGTATTTCATCTGTTTGTTCATTCCTTTAATCAAATGTGGGTCGAATACCTGCTGAGTGTCAGGAAACTTCCAGGTGCTGAGGATAAACAGAAAAAAACAAAGACAGCCCTGACTGGGGTGGCTAGGTTGGTTGGGCATCATCTTGCAAAGCAAAGGGTTGCCAGTTTCATTTCCAATCAGGGCACATGCCTGGGTTGTAGGTTCGGTCCTGGTTGGGGTACATATAAGAGGCAACCTATCGGTGTTTCTCTCTCACATAAATGTTTCTCTCCCTTTATTTTCCCCTCCTTTCCCTCCTGTCTAAAAATAAGTAAGTAAAATCTGAAAAAAGAAAAAAACAACAAGAACAAAAACAAAACCGCACCTATCCTCTTGGAGCTTCTGTTTAAGTGGAAAAAGTACAATATTCAAATGAGGTTGGTTCTATAGTGTGTTGAATGAAAGTAAGAAGTGCTATAAAGAACACATAAAGCAAGGATGGTATGCTCGGGGATGCTGGAGGAATCTGTGACGTTAAATGCGGTGACCTGTGGTGGGGGAGACCTTCCTGAGAATGTGAAGTGGTAAATTACAGGCCCCTAGGCCAGGCAACGCAACTTCTGTACTTCTCTGTACTTCCAGGAGGCAGAGATTAAAAGGGCGTTCAGTGAAAGAACTGGGCCCTTTACAGGTTCTCTTAGTGAATCATCTATAATTCATCCATCAGATAAATTGTTTCCCATGTCAGAGGCCAGGGAGGAGGGAGGAAGGTAACAGTAATGGCTATTCCCTGGTATTCAAAATGTTGAGTGTGGTGGGATTTGGAAAGATGTAATTCCAGTGCAATGTTCCAGAGAACTAAGCTAGTGCTTTCCAAGAAGAATAATGAGAGGAAGATATGATAAGGGACAAAAATGGAGGGCTAGGAGGGATAAACAGGGTAAGTTTTAAACCGCTTGAAGAAAATGAGGTAGACAGTAAACCTGTAATGCAAATATTTATTGTATATAGTATCCTTAAGATTTTCTATTCTGAGAAAGTAAACAGACCTTTGTGTTCCGGTTGCATGAAGCAATTGCTGTTCACACTTGACACCAGGAGGAGAATTTTGCTTCATGTCCCATGTCTCAGAATTGAATCTTTTTATGTCCGTATATTCTGGAGCAGGGTTTCACATTGGTGCTAAGACAGGGCAATAGGATCCTCTTGCTTGCTGCGATCTGAGTGTTTTAATGGACATTCATCCTATTACCTTAAAAGTTGGAGGCTCTGGCTGACCTTTGCTACCAGGATGGGGGACAGCTGAGAATCTTTCTCCTCCCCCTTCACCTCACTGCCTCTGCGAGTTGCCCCTTCTCTGGAACTCAGCACCTCCTGGGTGGCTCTCTGGGCCTGAATACTCTTATGTAATGAATCCATAAAACCTCCCATTCTTTCCTTCAAAGACAGTCTGGCATGTCATTTTCTCGGCTGTCCTTTTCCCATCTCTTATTTATTTGTCTCTAAAAGAAGGTTGACCTGAAGAATGGAAAGAACCTTCTGCCACTTGGATGACATGTTCAAGCTTGTAATACTTTTGTACCACATAAATTCAGGTGAAATAAAATGTTTTAAAAATTAAAAAGAAGCAGGACACAGAATTATATATGTTCTATGATTCTCTCTTTCTAACACACACATACATACTACATACATATGAGAGAAAATATAGGTTAAGAAAGATATCTATTACCTCCTATGGATGATTGTTTATTTTATATATTATTCTGTATTTTCCATGCCTTCATTAGTAAGCATACAGTCCTTTTAAAGTCAGAAAAAAAGTTAAGGCAATAACAAATTCCATATTCTTGTTTCTGTGTTTAATTTTTCTCAATTTTCCCCCCTTAAGACAGTTCCGACTGTGCCCATTACAAGGGACATCTGGGCTAACTCCTTCTACATCATTGTTTTTATTAAAGTAGCAGATGTGGTAAAGTAGGCAGAACAGCGGGTACATGCCATTACTACACATAAAACTGCTGGCACGTTTTACCGCAAATTCCACTTCCTTCTCCTACGTGCTCAGGCCTCCTCGGCAACGGCTGAATAGAACAGGTGCGTGCTGTTCACTGTGCTTCCCCGAAAGGGCTCCTGGATGGCACCCGCACACCACGCATCTCCTTTTCCACACCGTGTTCTTCCTTTTCTCCCCGCCCCTGCCTTTACCTCGCAAGGACATTGTGAAGAGAATAAAATTGACATATGTGGAGCATTCCCTGCTCTACGTATCAGAAGAGAAATAAAAATTATCTAGGTTTCTCTTACTCCTCATCTGCTTTATAGACCTGTTATTCAACAAGACATGGCTGGATGAAAGAAAATTTTTCTGTAAAGGTTCCTAGTTAAGTACTTTTCTCTCAAACACTTATTTTATGGCCTATTTTGTAAGCTTAGTTTTAGATTCGGTGATATCAGGGTTAATAATATTATTATCTTTTGTGCTAGTACCTTTTATTGTAGTAGGTTCTTACCAATCAAAGAACAACATTTTCTAAATAACAATTCTATTCAATGTAAACAAAAACATTCCTGCATTTATATTAATAGAATGTAAAACTTTGGTACCAAATTTGTTTACTGACCCATTCATTTGGAATTACCTTTAGGAGTTCAGCAGATATAGTTTAAAGTATTTTTAAACTAGGGCTGATTTTTAGAAGTCTTTACACTTAAACTCTATGTAAACTACAGTCATAAAGCCAATGGATAGAATCCTACCTTGGTAGCCATTATAAATTCATTGTCATTACGTATATGTACATACCTTATTTTAACATACAAGACAGGACATGATCTGAAAGTGTCTTGCTTCTCCATTGCTCTTTCGCTGAAAACAATTCCTCAGGAATCCAAACCAACAGTAATGGAAATGAGAAAACAAAACAAAACAAAAACACAGGACAATGTTTATTTAAAGAACAAAGGTTAATGTGTAACTCCAGGTCTCTTTTTATTTATTTCGTTAATATTTATCTTAGTTAAAGAAGAAAATTATTAGCTTCATTCTTTCAACATTTATTTATTCAATAAACAATGGGCTCTGGAGATGAATGGATAGGACTAGACCCTGGCTCTATCCCTTAACGCCAGTGTAACCTTTGACCAGTTATTCATGTAACCTCTCTATGTCTCAGTTTCCTAATCTATAAAATGAGAATAATATCAGTACCTAACTCACTGGATTGTTGGGAGGGTTACCTGAGCAAATGCACAATAAAAGGTTAGAACAGTCAGTCCCTGGCCCAGAGCACTTGATCAATTTTAGGTGTGCAGGAATACAACAGAGAGCAAATCGAGGGTCCTTGCTTTCATGGAGTTTACACTCTAGTGGCAGTGTGGATGGGGTGGGTAGCAAAAGACATCATAAAAACCACACAGCTGGTAACATCTTTACAGTTGTGTTAAGTGTAATGAAGGAAAAATATAGGGCACTAAAGATCAATGTGTGGGCTGCTTTTCCAATGAACAGCAGAATTAAACTTTTAGGATTTAGATCAATAATTTTCAATTGGTATGTTGCAAGAATTTTTCATTGAGTTTATCGGGCTGACACTGGTTCACAAAACCATTTTGGTTTCAAGTGTACAGCTCAACAAAACATCATCTGCACGGTGCATTGTGTGTCTTTGCCCAAAATAAAGTCTCTTTCCATCCTTACTTATGCACCCTTTGCCCTCTTCCACCACCTCCCACCCCCCTTTCCCTCTAGCTATCACCATATGTGATTTCTCTCTCTCTACATATATCTGTATCTAGATCTACACCTACATCTACATCCATATCTATATATCTGGCTTAATCCCTTCACCTTTTTTTCATCTAGCACTGCCCCCAACCTCACTGCATTCTGATAGCTGTCAGTCTGTTTTATGTTTCTATGCTTCTGTTTCTATTTTGTTTGTTAAATGATTTTGTTCAGTATTTCAGGTTTCTTCAGATATATTCTCAGAACTGGAATCACTGGGTCATAAGGCAGTTTCATTTTTCATTTTTTAAGGAAACTCCATATTGCTTTCCACAGAGGCTGCATTTCCACTAACAGTGCATGAAATTTCCTTTTTCTTCACATCCTCACCAGCACTTGTTGTTTGTTGAGACTTAAGAATTTTTAAAACATGCAATACTTATTTAGTAAGAGGCACTGACCTCTGTTCTCTTACATTGTCAAATAAAAAAAATGACAACAGCCAACACAACAGTAGCCATCTGGTGTGAAAGAATCAATATTATATCTACTTTTTTTTTGTCAGATTAGCAAAAACATATTTTTTTGGTATGCTGCAGAATTTTGTAATTAGTTTATGTATGCCATGAACTAATTGAAAAAGGTTGAAAATCACTAATTCAGATTCTTAATATTGCACTTTTGTAAAATCAAGAACATCTGACATTTACCCTGTGAGATATGATGTATCACATATATCATATATGGTTTGATTTAACAAAATCAAACTTAAAAGTTGAGAACTTTTAATGTAAAGATGGTAGTATATTTATATATCAGAGGTATTTTTAAAGATAAGTCTTTAGCACTTGGTGGGGGGAATCATTCAACCATTTGATTAAAATGATAAACTAGTCCATGACTCACTAAATATTTTACTTTTCATCTTTTAAAGATAAATCTTAACACCTGAGGGGGGAAAATCATTCAATTCATTTGATTACAATAACAAATTAGTCAATGACTAACTAAATATTTTACTTTTCAACTATATTGCTCTTTAAAGACACAGAATTTTTCAATATTCTTAGATAGGAAGGATTGCATAGTGGTTCAGGGCCCACGCTTTGAAACTGGAAGACAAATGGTCTAGGCTCTAACATTTAGCTAATTTTTAAGCTTTAGATCAGTTCCTCCACCTCTCTTAAGTATCAGATTCTTCATATTTAAAATGGGAATAATACATTTTCATCACGAGATTGTTAAGATTCAGTGATAGTCTAGCAACTGTCTAGCAGCCTCTAGTACACAGTAGGCATTGAAAAAAGGGGAGTTGCTAATCCAAAGAGGACTAAAAGTTTGACCTTTCTTGTTATGAGTTTTAGACTATTAACACCATCAAGGACTTGTTAATGTTTCATTTTTCTACGTCTCTATGTTTTTCAAAATGGCACGTTTTTCTGTGCGTAGTCTGTCTTAAAGGAAAAATAATATAATGTTTGAAAGTGAGATTACTAGATGAGACTTAATTGCAGAATCAGTGTTGGCATTTATTCCAAATTCCCATCAATCCTTCAGTTGCAAATAATACTAACTTCAGGGTATGTCAAAACCTCATTTTGCCCAGAGGACTTCAACCAAGGATTCCCGACTTTTAAAAAGCTGAGAGCACGTTTACAGAATCCAAAGCCCCACCCATCAGTGCCCCTGCAAAATTGGCAGGCCACCAACAAGCTCCTTCTCACCACAGCCTGAAAGATTCTGATAACCACGTTGAGAGTCAAGGTCTTGTACGCGGGGTGGGAAGGGGAGTGTCCGTCCTGGGTTCATTAATCCTGGGGTTTGGAGGCCGTGGCTCCCCTCCTTGTCAAACTGCTCCCCAGCCTCTCCCAGTACTCAGGTCGTGCCTCCCTCCATAAAACCAGGCTCCTCACCCCTCTACTTTTCGCCCACCCTGCTTCTGACCCCTCTGCCCCGCCCTTACTTGGCTGTAGTTCCATCTGACCTGCACAGCGGCCAATCAGATGGCAGCCCTCCTTCTGGGAGGGGGTGGGACGAGGGGCGGAGCTGATTGGCCGAAGCAAAAGTCACCCACTTCGGTTGGGGCAGTAGACGCAGGGTGGACGCGCAGGCCTGCTGAGGGTGAGGGCGCTAGAGCCGAGGTCGTGTATAACGATCTGCGACGCAAGCCTGACACCATGGCGGACAGCCGGGATCCAGCCAGCGACCAGATGAAGTCTTGGAAGGAGCAGCGGACCACACAGGTACACCCTGCGCTCTCTGAAAGCTGGACATCCGCGAGTAACGGCCTTGGCGTCCCCCAGCGGTGACGTTCCTGGGCTTGTACCCTTGATCACGGACTGGGGTGGGGCTGCTTCTTGTTCCAGATGGAGTTAACATTCGCAGGGAGAAGGGATGAGGGCGGAGGGGAGGAGGCAGCGCCGCAGGGTTTGTTATGAGTGGTTGGTGCAGGCTTGTAGAGCGCGGGTGGCTGGCTCTGAATTTTGCACTTTCGCCAGCTGGGACAGAGGTCGCAGTTTGAGGGAGAAATGGAGGCGCGTGTAGAAAAAGGCAGAGAGCTGCAGCTTCGAGAAAGGAAGTGAAGGGGGAAGTGGGAACAGGTTCTGTTTTGATCTTGCTCGAACAGTAACTACAAGCTTTCACATATTTGCAGACTGGCGTGGGATTAGGGACGTGTTTTATTTTCTCGATGACCCCAGCACCAGTCACAGTGACTGATACTTAGTATTTACAGCATTAAACTAATAAATAAAAGAATTTTGCATCCATTATTTCATTTGCACTGGAAAACATCAAGCCTAGCATCTTTGGGCTAGAAGCAACAACAAGGATTAATTAATACGTTTATTCACACGCATTCTTTGAGTGCGTGCATGTACAAGGCAATGTGCTGGGAGGAGGCGTTCAAAATCCAGTGAGGCCCGAACTAGGATGTCCTGAAGCTCAAAGTCTGGTCTGGGACACAATACAGGCAGGTGATTGCCATCCCTTGTGGTGAGGGCTCTTGTATAGGTGTCTGTAAAGTGTACAGGGAGGGACCCACTTTGCCTGACAGGCTTCTCAAAGAAGGTGACATCTGAACAAGACCTTTAAAGATGAGTAGGGCTTCAGCCCAGTAGTGGTGAGTGAGACGTTCTTGGCCTGAACCCAGAGTCTTTAAGAGCATCTTTGAGGAAACTGGCTTAGATAAGAGCACATCTGGCCTGAGTCGTCTTTTTATCAAATTGTCTCAGAGAGTCTGAGGGACTTGCTCAGTTCTGGTGGCAGCTGGTTAATGGCAGAGGACTAGTGTTCAGTTTTTTCCTCATCTTGCCTAGTGTTCTTTTTCAAAACTGGCTTAGTATTCATGAAATGGGTATTAATACTACGAGCACATGGATTGATTTATAGTTAGTTCCCTGTTTGTGAGAAGGCTGCCATTCTCTTAGGGCCTGGAAAATCCCTCCCATCCTGTCCTTTATTGTATGCCAGTAGGCTAGTTCAGTTTTTTGTAAGTTTTTCATCAAAGTGAACCAGAGAGTCTTGGAGTCTTGTTTGTCAAGCACACGCAATTTGTTTGTGGCAGAGTCAGAATCAGAAGTCAGCTCTTGGGGGGCAAGAGTTTTCCATACCCAGTGGTTGCTAACTCCAATTCACATAGAAGTTTTCATGAATACTTGGTGAATTGAGAAAAATGTGGACAATGTAATGAATTTTTCATAAAACAAAATGTATTGCTTTTAAAGGACTCCCCTTCATTCTGAGGCTAGCTTGCTTCTTCACTGTTTGGGAGAATCATGAACTGTTGTGAAGTCTTGAGGACCTTGCTGGTGATGTACCCCTCATGGTTGCCCCTGTCAGAAACAGCTGGCCTACAAAGCACATACGTAATTAGGGGACTAGTGGATGAAACACTGCTGTTTCCTCTGCCCTTGGCATTGTAATGCACTGTGCACATTGTCCTGATTGGCAGTCCCACTAATGTCTTATTATTCCTCACTTTTAGATGCTCTGAGTGAACACAGCTGATTTTTTTGAAGTGACTTCAAAAAATACCCCCCAAAAGGAATTTTGCATATGTCTCAAAGCCTGCATAATTTTTCAATGCTTTATTATCAAACATTTCTAACGTTCAGAAAAGTTGAAAGAATTCTGCGATGTATACCGTTTGGATTCTACAATGAGCATTTGTTACATATCTTTTATTACATGTATTCCATCTGTCCTCCATTCCTTCATACATTCATTAACCCTTTTTTTCTTTCAGAGTAAGTTGTATATATCAGTAGACTTTACCCCTGAACACTAAGCATACACATGAACAGAGCTCAATGCTTATGTTTTTAGGGTGATACTTAAACACAGTGAAATACACAAAGATTAAGCGGGCCATTCTATGATACATACACCTGTGAATCCTGCTCCTGATGGAAGGTGATCGCCACCCTGGAAAGTTCCCTCATGCTCTTTCCCAGTCATTTCCTGCAATCCTGCCCTAGGAAGCCACTGTTGATTTTCTTTCTGAGTCACTGATTTGAGTCATCACTTTTTTGTGTAATGCTTCTTTCATTCAGCAAAAATGTTTTAAGGCGAAAAAGAATGTTAAGCTTCATTCATATTGTTGCATGTATGAGTCTTTTTTTTTTTTTTAATTGCCAAGTGTGTTCTGTTGAATGATACACTACCATTTGTTTATCCTGTTGCTGGATACCTGGGATATTTCCAGGGTTTGGCTATTATGAATAAAGCTCCTATGAAAAATCTTATACAAATCTTTTGTGCACATACTCTTTCATTTCTCTTGGGAAATAGCCAGGAGTAGAATTGCTGGGTCATAGGGTATATGAATGTTTTATGAGAAGCTGCTCGGCCTTTTTCCAAAGCGGTTGTACCATTTTTCACTGCCGTCATCAGTGTATGAGAGTTCCAGTTGCTCCATACCCTGTCAGCTTTCGGTGCTGTCAGTCTTGTAGCTCTCCTGTGAAGTGGCATCTCACTGCAGTCGTAACGCATGTTTCTCTGACGGTCAGTGGTGCCGAGCATCTTTCTGTGTGCTTTATTGACTCTTGGTATGTGTGCTTTGGAAGTATTGGTTGAAATCTTTTGTTCTTTAAAAATTGGGTTTTCTGCCCTGGCTGGTGTGGCTCAGTGGATTGAGTGCTGGCCTGCAAACCAAAGGGTCGCCAGTTCGATTCCCAGTTGGGGCACATGCCTGGGTTGCAAGCCAGGGCATGCAAGAGGCAACCACACATTGATGTTTCTCTCTCTCCCTTTTTCCCTCTCTTCCCCTCTCTCTAAAATAAAGTCTTTTAAAAAATTGGATTTCCTTTTTATTATTGATTCATAGCCCATATTTAAAGTTAAATCATGTGTGGGCTAAGTTCTGTAATAATAGATCTCAAAATGTATAGTGGTGTAGACTACTAGGAACTTCTTTCTCTCACACACGATGAGCCAAAGTGGTCTGAGGTAGAAGAGGGGAGCGTGACCCTGCTGGCCATAGTTATTGCAGGCTTCAGGCTAAGGGAGCCTCCCCTTTGTCAACACATGACTGTTAAAGTTATGTGAGCATCGCTGTCCAGCCACAGAAGGTTACGAGTGTGAGTATGTATGGGAGGTTTAGGGGCCAGGCTGGAAGTGGTGTAAGTCACCTCTACTCACATTCTGTGGCTAAAACTCTGTCACATGGCCTCACCTGACCATGAGGGAGGCTGGGAAATGTATTCTATCCATGTGTCCAGGTAGCTGACCCTACTGCATTGTCCAAAGTGTACCTCCCATGTTTGGTGAAAGTCTGTCCAGCCATTTTCTTGTGATGTGGTGAAAGGCAAAAAGACATCATCACTTTTTAAAGATTATTTCCTTTTTTCTTTCTGACATTAAAATGTTCTGTTAGAAAATTCTGACAGTAATGGTGGAAATGTTTTTAAAATCTCCCCTGCTTGGCAAATGCTTTTTTTTTCTGTTCTGGTTTTTATTTTATTTTTTTTTTAGATTTTTTATTTTTTATTTATTTTTAGAGAGAGGGGAAGGGAGGGAGAAAGAGAGGGAGAGAAACATCAATGTGTGGTTGCCTCTTGTGTGGCCCCCACCAGGGACCTGGCCTGCAACCCAGGCATGTGCCCTGACTGGGAATTGAACCCACGACCCTTTGGTCTGCAGCTCATGCCCAATCCACTGAGCTACACCAGCTAGGGCAGCAAATGCTTTTATATAGGTGGGCAGCTCTGTACCAGTATTCCCTCCCTTGCTCCCCAAGTTGTTTTTACTTTTACTGAACTGTGCAGGCTCTCAGTTTAGAACTGCTGTCAGATGGCACCAGGCAGTCTCCTCCTCCTCCAAGACCCAGATGCCACGCTGGGTGTATTTCCCTCTGCAGTCAGAGTGCTGCCTGTGGGAAAGCAAGTTACTGGGCATCTCTCCTGTGGTCAGATTCTGTTGCTGACCAGTCAACTGGGGGAGTTTTGTAAACTTTAATGAGTGAACGTTGAATCAAACATGCTCATAGATATGACTCCGATCTTCTTAAAGATTTTTATTTCTCTTTCTCAAAAGTCCGTTGAGAGGAGGGAGGTAGATTCTCCAGGAATTCCTAGTCACTTTGGATGAAACTTCAACGGAACTTTGTCATTCACTGCTTAGAATGCCACTGGCTCTCTGCATTGGGGCACTTAAGCTTAATTAGTGGCCTCTGCTCCCT
Source organism: Anoura caudifer (assembly GCA_004027475.1). NCBI lineage: Eukaryota > Metazoa > Chordata > Mammalia > Chiroptera > Phyllostomidae > Anoura > Anoura caudifer. Next base: position 595,850 of record PVKU01000224.1, read on the forward strand.
TAAAAATTGGATGAATATTTAAACCTATCTTTTAAAAGTTTCCTTTTTACCTGAGAGGTTGGGTTGTAGCTCCTTTCCTGCCAGTGAGTCATAAGACAGTGCCTGTGAGGGTCTGTGTATTTTTTTTCCCCAGTAACTCGATAGCTGTATTGAAGTACCACGGCCAGGATTGGGGATGGTGAAGGGGTGATCGGCAATTTAATGCCCTGTGCACATGTGGTTTCGTTTCTCATGGGAACTACCTAGGAATGGAATTGCTGGGTCATGGTGTGTTGGGGGCTGTGGGGGCGGAGAGGCAGACGAGCACATTGTTGAGTAATGGAGTAAATATTTCTGAGCTTCTATTTCTGTTTGCAAATATTTAGACCCCTTTATATTTTTTCCAGGTAAGAAAAGAGAGGCTTATTGCAAAAATATAAAAAAAGCAGATATTTATTTTTATTCTCTCTTCTTTTTTGTTCTTTATTTTTTTCTGAGTGTTGTGACTACTATAATTTCTGTTGTAAAGATTAAAGGAATCTTTACATTTATGGATCAATTTTCCTTCATTTTTTGAATCTTTCTTTCTCTCTCTTGTTCCCTAGTTTTTTTTTTTAATCGAAGGACCTTCCCAGTTTCCAGTGCTGCCAGACTTATATTTAATAAAGACAGTTTCAAGACAGAGAGAACCTCTTTCATAACAGCCATTATTCTATGCATTTTAGAGATTTTGCTTTTCATAGGATTATTCTAAATATTTCCTAATTATTGAAAACCACTAACAACGTGTTGATCATTTCTTGTCGGCAACTCACCAAGAACAGAGGAAAAAACATGAGCAACTCCAGTGGCCCTGCCTTATCCCAGGGGAGGTTTTAGGGCCGACAGTGGGTGCCCGAAACCACAGATATTACTGAGCCCTATTCACACACACACACACACACACACACACACACACACTCTCTCTCTCTCTATCTTTCTCCCTCTCTCTCTCTCTCCTCTTCTTCTTTAACACATACAAACTTGTGGTAAAGTTTAATTATAAATTAGGTACAATAAGACAATAAGAGACTAACAACAATAACTAATAATAACAACGATTATAATTATACTGAAATAAAAGTTATGTGGATGTAGGCTCTTTCAAAATCTCTGGAATTTTCCATTTGATATTTCCACACTGCAGTTGATTGCTGGTACCTGAAATTGCAGGAAGTCAAACCATGGATAAGGGGAGATGCCTGTATTTGCAAGGGGGCCCCCTTGGCTGGCTCTGGAACTTGGATTTTAGAACGGTGCCTCCCCCCGCTGACTGAGCAGAATGGCTTGCTGTGCCTAAGCTGATGGTGCACACAATGCAGTTTGTGTTGAGCATCTGCTTTGCTTCTGGAGTCAGAAGTTGCCTTTGTGATCATTCCCCAACGCAAACGCTGGGCCCTGAGTTTTCAGCGAGGTTCCCTGCTAGACACAATGTCACAGATGTTGCCACAACTTGTTGCTGGGGGAATTAAGTGTGTCCTGCGTCACTCCACTGGGAGAGGACTCTTGGAAACTCATGCTGGTTTTCTCTGGACTTCAGCCTGTATGTCTATTCTTCTTGCTGATTTTGCTTTGACTAAAAATGCTGTGATACATTATAGCCCAAGTGTGCCTAGGTGCTGAGTTCTGAGTCCTCCTAGGGAATCACCAGCCTGGCGGTGGTCATGGAGACCCCTGACACTGACTCTTTGTCGCTTTTTTAATGCTTTGTTCAAATCCAGATCTGAATAAGCGTCACACATTGCGTCGGTTGATATGTCTCTTGTCTCTAGTTTTCTTAGGGTGGTCATAGTCAGTTGGTAGTGGTTTCATTTAGTCCGGTGAATCAGCGAGGGGCCAGGCTTTAGAGTCAGGATTCAAATTGTGACTTGACCACTTGGGCAGATCACTTCAACCCCCACCCGCTTTGGTTTCCCCGTACTTAAAATGGGATAAAAATTTTTACCTTGAAGAACTGTGGGAATTCATCTCTGTATTGCAATATATGAGGGCTCCCCTGGCCCTAGAATGTGGGCAAGACATGTTAACTATGTTGTTTTAAGAGGTGGGATAGTGTTGTGCTTAAGAGTTAAGGTTTTTGAGCCTGCCTGCTTGGGTTCACATTCTGATTCTTCCCCATTCTAGGTGGGTGACCTTGAGCAAGTTGTATAACCTCCCAGTGCTTCCGTTTCCTTTTCTGTATATTGGGAATAATAATAGTACGTGCTTCAGAGAGGCAAATTAAGTGTGATAACCTGAGTAAAGAGCGTAGAACAGTGCTTGTGTAGCAAGCTGTTATTACTGTTGTATTTGGGTGGAACGTGTTCAATAAATAAAGCCTCTCACACCCATACTGCATGCTCAAGATGAGAGATAAACAAGAAGTCAGTGGAATGGGTGGAGATCGAAATATTATCTTTATTACTGGCAGAGGCCTGATTGGACAGTGTGGTTTAGAGTTTTGGCCAAGAAGATTTTCTGGAGATAAGGCAGCCTGGAGATCACCAGGCCTACCCCACCCCCACCCACCAGAGGAGCAGGAAGCCTGCATGCTGCCTGGGCCAAGCTGCCTGGGCCCTGCTGGCTTCTAAGAAGGAAAGGCCTGGGGTGGGAGGTGGAAGGGGTGGTGCCGCCAGGGCAGGCCTGGGTACTTTTCCCAAACTGCTAGGTCAGGCACATCTCTCCCCTTCCCAGGAGGCATGGACGCTGCCACTACCTGCGCCTACCAAATTTGTTTCTGAGGGCCAGGATAGTCGTTGGTTTTTGTGTACGTGAATGTGCACATTGTGGGTACTTGATGAATCTTTGCTGAATAAATGTAGACTGTTAGGCAGCAGTTTGCTAGAAAATATCAGGTATATTCTGTATTCATATCTGAGAATGTGAAGCTATCACTAATATAATAATATAATATAAACTAATATAATAATGTATGTCAACTGTAATTAAAAATTATTTGAAATTTGCCTGTTATCATTGATGAAATACGGCAGTTTACATTTGATTAAGAGCCTGTACTGAACAGGGGCTCACTCTTGAAGAATTTTCCCTCTGAGTTGTAATTATTTCTTGAAGAGAGTAAAGGAGTCTTATTAGGGACTTCTCCCTTAAAAATGATTATATATATATGTATTTTTGTTTCTTTGTTTTATATAAAGTAATTTAAAGCTGAAGATGTGTATATCTTCAAATAAGATTTCAATTGTCTCTAAATTTATATAGGCAAGTGAAAACTAAGCATATTTTAGGGAGTTTTTAGGAAGTAATTAGAAAAGTTATTATGAGTGGACACTTGTAGTGATATACTCTATTCATTAAAAGTTTCTTTAGTTTTTTATGTTTATTTAGAATTTTATGTTTATTACGTGAGGGTAAATAATATTACCTTCATTAAGTCAATATAAAAATATAACTAATTTGAAAAACTTTTGATATTTAGCCCTGGCTGATGTGGCTCAGTGGACTGAGTGCTGGCCTATGAACCAAAGGGTTTGATTCCCGGTCAGGACACACGCCTGGGTTACTGGCCAGGTCCCCAGTAGGAGATGCATGAGAGGCAACCACACACTGATGTTTCTCTCCCTTTCTTTCTTCCTCCCTTCCCCTCTCTAAAAATAAAATAAATACTGTTTCTTGCCCTGTTGGCTAAGATCAAGTGTAGTATCTGTTCTTATCAGTTTAAAAATAAAATAAATAAAATCTTTAAAAAGAAATCCTTTGCTATTTAATTAGATTTAGAAAAGGACTTTCTGACTTAAAAATAATTTTAGGGAAGAAAATAGAAATCTAAAGAAAATGAAAATGACATAATTATAGCACCTAAATATATTAATAATTTTATTGTTATTAAAGTCTTTCTGTGGGTAAAAATTTTAATGGTAGTATAATATTTCATCTTATGGTTGTACCATCAGTAATTACTTGTTTCCTTATTTTTGAACATTTAAGCTGTTTCTAAGTTTTTGCTACTCTAAATAATATAATATTTAACATTCTCAATAGAATATAAGCTCCATGAGGGCAGGAATTTTGATGTTTGCTGCTTTAGTCCCCAGCACCTAACACATAGTAGGCACTCAACAAATATTTTTTGAATGCTGTTGAGTGATTTTAATTTAAATCTTAAGGTATTTTTTCTTCTTGACCCTAAATCTTCCTAGAGAGTGGAAAAGGGAAGCTAAGGAGATTTTTAGGTTGCCTGTTTTGTAGTATTTTGGAGATGTAGTTGGAATGTAGCTTCCTTTGAGGCAAGCAGATGCATTCAGTAACTACTTTTCACTCCTTTTGTCTTGCGTTCTATTTGGAAGAGCCCTTAACCCCAGAGTGTCCATTTTCACTTCCCCATAACACGGACACTACTGAGATCAGAGGGCATTATGAGGCAATACCTCTGTGCACACTGGGATATTGTTATTATTATCTTCTAGAAGCTTCTTTAAAGCCTTGTACCTTTTTCAGAAATGATTTATAAAAATTTGCTTTCCATAGTCCATTTCCCAGTCCCACCCCTCATTTTATTTAGCAAAGGTTCATTGCATTAACTCTTCATCTCAACAAATATACTGCATCCTTTTCCTCACCTTCTGGTAAATTCTCTCTTACCCTTAGTTCAGTATGTGTTATCTAAGGTTGCCTGGAACTCTGCTGAAGTCTGGGATCTTTCCCTTTCTGGTCTTTGCCACTGGCCTCCCTGGGCTCAGAAGTAGAGTGTGTGATGATGGACCAGGACGAAGCTGCGAGTTGCCCATGATCATGGGGGGGCTTAAAAAACACTGCTCCCACCTAGAGAAGGGTCAGCTGAGATGCTTCTGATGTAACTGAAACTGAAGAATCCAGTGGATTAAAACCAATGCTGTATTACAGTAAAATAACCTATCTATTTCAGAGATATTTGACATCTTTAGAAAATTAACACTGTTATCCACCTTACCAGTAATGGTTTATTTTCAGTGACAATAAAAGCCATTGACGTTTTCTGTTTGGAGAATTGAAAAGAAACGTTGTAAAGAGCTGGTATGCATTGCTTGAGAGAAATGGACAGGATGAACCCACTTTCGTGCCTGTTGTCGTAATAAAGCGTTTGTGAGTTCTGAGTAGAGCACTGACTAGTGTAGCTTCTCCAGAGACCATCCTCGTGCTATTACTTTGGACGTTCAGTGTTGAGTGCATATGATCCCTTTTGGGGGATCCCTGTCTGGGGTGTGGAGCCCAATGGCTGTATCTAGAGAGGAGCTGAGCAGGTTGGCAGGTTGTTCATGTTTCCGCCCTTCAGAGCAGATTTCCTAGCAGGTTGGTGTTGAGATTTATCTAGGACTTCTGAGACCTGACTATGAATTGAAGACAGTGGCATATCTTTTAATACTTTGGACACAAGATATTTAAGCAGATTTTAAGTAGGAAGCCTGAAAATTGCAAAATGCTGTGTAAATTACGACAGTGTAAATTCATGTGGTTTGTTGTTGTTGTTGTTGTTTTGCACTGACCCCCCTGCACTCTTTTTCTCTCATTCACGTAGAAACCTGATGTCCTCACCACTGGGGCCGGTCATCCAATAGGAGACAAACTGAATAGCATGACAATGGGGCCCCGGGGGCCCCTTCTTGTTCAGGATGTGGTTTTCACCGATGAAATGGCTCACTTCGACCGGGAGAGAATTCCTGAGAGAGTCGTGCATGCTAAAGGGGCAGGTGAGAGCTATGTCCATTTGTTGTAAAAGGGTTGTTTCATAAGACCTGGGTTAAAAATTAGTTTCCACAGGTTTGGAGCGCCTTTAATAGAAGTGCCAAATCTCCATTCCTGGAAGAAAGGGAAAAAATGTCCATCAAAATAGGAATTAGTAAATGCTGCTTATTCACCTGGAGTAAATATTATATACAAAATACTTTATTTTACTGAAAATAAAAGTAATCTTCCTTTTCTTATGCGGTTTAGTGAAGAAATGAAAATATGATTATACAGATATTAATTTACTATAACTACAACTAGATTTTGGTGGTATACTAACTGAATAAATAATGGATGAGCTGTGCAAAATTGAGGATAGTTGTGTTAGGGTGGTGGGTTTGTGGTTATTTTTGGGGGGCATCCAAAACTTCTATAAAGCTTTTATCTTGCATATATTACAGAAGCAAAAAATGGAGGTGGTGTTTAAAAGAAAGCTAAAAACTCAATAGAAAAAAGAAAACTTGATTGAAAGGAAGAAAACATCTTTCTCTTAGCTGCTTACTTGGACTCCCAGTTAGGACTTCCTAATTTCTTTATTTCCCCTTTACCTTCACAGGTTATTTTTGCATGGCGTTTCCATGGTGGCTTTGATACGTTGTTCAGTTTGTTGTTTGGCTCTGCAGTGACCTTCCTAAGTGTTTATTCTTTCCTTTCCTGCATTTTCTTCTCTCCCTGTTCTTTCCCTCCCAAGTCCTACCTGGACTTCAAGGCTGTCTCAGGCCCTGTGTCCTTGGGGCAACCTTGACTTGTCATTGACAGCTCCACTCGTCCTCCTCTTGGCTCCAGCTGTGCGGCACCGAATTTAGCCCTGAATGGTAACAGGCCTTTGCATGTTACTCTCGTCATTTTGTGTTTGGACATCTCCCCTTTCCCCATTGTATTGGGAGCCCCCAGAAAGCCAGTGCTAAACTGTTGGTTTCTCTTGTCACCTAGATGCCTACTGAGGGTCTGATAGTCGGAGTGATGGTCTCATGATGAGGATGTCTCTGTCTTTCTCATTAGGGGCTTTTGGCTACTTTGAGGTCACACATGACATTACCAAGTACTCCAAGGCAAAGGTGTTTGAGCATATTGGAAAGAGGACTCCCATTGCAGTTCGATTCTCCACTGTTGGTAAGTCAGTCTTTTTGCTTGAGTGGTATTCCTGTACCTTATTTGGGTTCATTTACAACTTAATTTCAAAAAACCCTTATTAGAAGATAGGAAACAAGCCCTTCTCCAAATTGTGGCCAGATTTTACAACAGAAAACATATTTTGAAACATGTAGGAAGTTACATATAATTCTGTTTTTTGAAACAGAATTAGGAAATCACACCAATGCAGAAGCCACCTCTGCAATTCTGTGACATTTGGAAAAAACTTGCTTACAAGTGGTTGGCTCAAACAGAAGCATGGAGCTGGTGCTCTTATTCAGTAACCGTGATCACAGCTGCCCTTTGCTGAGAGTGAACTCCATGCCATCCAGACTTACAGACATATCTTATATATAGATTATTTTACAAAGTGGGATTATTTCTATTTCAAAGAGGTTAAGTGACTTTTCTCATGTGACAGAGGTAGTAAGAATTGGATCTGTTAGATCTAATGTTGTGCTACATCTTAACACACTACAATGTTGTGATTCTGTTTCTGTTTCAGTCTCCATTCATTTTAAAAATACTTGGAAATACAAAGATAAATGAAGTTAAGAATAAGAACCTATATTTTAATTCATTTTCTTAATACTACAAAAGTTATCTTTTGATAACTTTTAATCTTCATAATGATTCTCTTCCCTTATTTTAATTTAAATTTTAATCTCCTGTTTGATCAAAGCTTTCTCATTATGTTAAATTGATCATCTTTTCAGCTGTTACTCCATATACAGGCACACCTCAAGATATTGTGGTTCTGGTCCCAGACTGCCACGATAAAGCGGTTATTGCAATAAAGCCAGTCATAATCTTTCTGCTGGTGCCTTGCCTTCAAAATGAAACATCTGTGATATAAAGTGCAATTAAGGGAAGCACAATAAACCGAGATATGCTTGTATTCTCTTATTATTCTCAATTAATTCTTTTGTTTACTTTGTAGATTAACTTAGCTGGTGGGTGGTAGAAATAATAACCTAGGCACTTGAACACCTAATTTACTTCTAGGATATGGGTTAGAAACCAGTGTTTCTAGATACCAACGTTTCTTTGTGATTTGAGGCTTCCTGGATGCAAAGTGCTCTGCTTATGCTTCATTTTTCCCATTTGAATCTTCTAGCTGGAGAATCGGGCTCAGCAGACACAGTTCGTGACCCTCGTGGGTTTGCAGTGAAATTTTACACAGAGGATGGTAATTGGGATCTTGTGGGGAATAACACCCCTATTTTCTTCATCAGGGATGCCATATTGGTAGGTGATAAAGAATTTTGCACTCTACAAATGCATGTTGATTTACATTGATTTTAAATATTCCATATAGATTGGCGTTTGAGGGGAAGTCCTGGGAAAGGCAGGGGAAAGAATTTGGGTTGGCTGGGTTACCTTTTAAAATACATTTTTCTGTATTTAATATTGTTTTATTTGATCAAACTACTACAGTTACCATAGGTCTTAGATTTGGCATTTTAGGATTCACTGACTTAATGGGAATAGTCCAGTTTTCCTTGCAGAATGTGGCAGATTAGTAAAATACACACTTCGCCCTAGAAACTAGTAGAAAGTACATTTCATTGTAGGATTTGACAGTTTTAAAATTCCTTGTTAATGTTCAGAATTATAATCCATAAACCTAGCAATAGACATTGTATAATATAAGACACCATAATTCTTGTAAACTTAGTTTTGGGTTTTTTTTCTCTTATTTTCCATTTAGTTTCCATCCTTCATCCACAGCCAGAAGAGAAACCCTCAAACACACCTGAAGGACCCAGACATGGTCTGGGACTTCTGGAGCCTTCGTCCTGAGTCTCTGCATCAGGTGGGAACACTTCTTTTTCCTTAGGTTATCACCTGGGGTAGAACTGTAATTATGACTCATTAAGTGTTTCTCCAGTTTTGACTATTTTATTGGAATTGGTTTCTGACTTTCTTTTTGGGTGCTGCCTCGGATGTCTTGGTCTTGAAGAATTTTATAATGACCAATTTTATTAATCTTCCTCCATCGATGGACCTTAAGTGATGCTGGAAACATTATCAATTGATATTTAGCAATATTAAGGATTGAAGTCTACAGTGTGAAGTATTAAGGAAATGAGGGGAAAATAATACTAAACAAATTTACTATTGAAATAAATTTTGAATAACAAAGTTAGGCTAGTTTTCAGATTTGTTTTAGCTTTTATTTATAAATTTTGAGCCATGAGGTTAATGATTTATCTATCGTTCTCCTTCAAAGCAATTTATAGATTCAATGCAATCTCTATTAAAGTACCAATGACATATTTCACAGATACAGAACAAATATTTCAGAAATTTATATGGAACCATAAGTGGCCCTGAATAGCTACAGCAATTTTGAGAAAAAAGAACAAAGTAGGAGGGATGACAATACCTGATATCAAACTGTATTGCAAGCCCACTGTAATCAAAACAGCCTGGTACTGTCATAAGAACAGACACATAGGCCAATGGAACAGAACAGAGAACCCAGAAATAAACCCAAGTCTCTATGGTCAATTACTATTTGACAAAGGGGGAAGAAGGACTTGTGGAGCCACTGTGGAAAATAGTATGGAATTTCCTCAGAAAACTGGAAATGGAACTGCCTTTTGACCCAGCAATTTCACTGCTGGGATTATATCCTAAGAACCCTGAAACACCAATCCAAAAGAACCTATGCACCCCAATGTTCATAGCAGCACAATTTACAATAGCCAAGTGCTGGAAGCAACCTGAGCGCCCATTTTGATCCACTAAGTAAATGAGTGGATCAAAAAACTGTGGTACATTTACATAATGGAATACTATGCAGCAGAGAGAAAGAAGGAGTGACAGCATGGATGGAACTAGAGAGCAGTATGCTGAGTGAAATAAGCCAGGTGGTGAGGGACAAATACCATATGATCTTACCTTTAACTGCAACATAATCAACAAAAGAAAAAAGCAAGCAAAATATAATCAGAAACATTGAAATTAAGAACAATCTGACAGTAACCAGAGGGAGGTGGGAGAGGATAATGGGTGAAGGGTTTTCAGGAACTACTATAAAGGACAAATGGACAAAACCAAGGGGGAGGGTGGAAGCAAGGGAAGGAGGGGGGTTTGGCTGGGGTAGGGGGGAGTGTGGGGGATGCAGACAACTGTAATTGAACAATAATAAAATAATTTTAAAAAGATTTAAAAATAATTTAAAAAATTCTTTAAAAAAACAAATGACAATAATGGGGGACTTCCGATCAAGATGACTGCATAGTCATAAATGGCTCACCTCTTTGCACAACCACAACAAACTTACAACTGAAATATAGAACAACAGTCAGAACCATCAGAAGTTGAGTTAAATGGAAGTCTGACAACTATGGAATTAAAGAAACCACATCCATCCAGACTGGGAGGAGGGACACAGATGTGGAAATGGGCTGGCCCCTCACCCGTGTGTGGTGGATAAAAATTTGGGAGGAATATCTCAAGAGCGAGGAGTCCCAGACCCATACCAGGCTGTCCAGCCCAGGTTGCAGTGCCAGGAAGATAATCCCCTCAACTTCTGGCTGCTAAAACCAGCAGGGATTGAGTTGATGGAAGAAACTTCTGGAGCCCCAAGCAGTTCCTCTTAAAGAACTCACACATGAACTCACTCACTCAGACTCACTCCCTCTGGGCTCCAGCACTGGGGTAGTAGCTTGAAAGGCACCAGCGGTATCCAGGGAGAGACTGAAGTGTCTGGCATCAAGGTGAGTCAAGGCCATTGTCCCTTTTCTAAGCCCTTCGCCCACAGAGCCAGCAATCTGGTGCCATATCTGAGACTTGGTGAACACTGACCTGCCTAGGAGATCTTCAGAGACTCTACCCCACCCACATTATAGGCCCACAGAAGCTGCTTTTCCATATGAATGGCTGGCCTTGCTTTATGCTTCACAACTTTTAAAATCCTCTCAAACAGGCAGCAGCTGGCCTCAGTGAGCCCCAGGCCTGGCACTAGCAGCAGCCCACCTAGATTCACAGTTTGGCTTCTCCTGGGAAGGTCCAAGCCCAGCACAAGTAGCAGCCATATCAGATTACTTTATAGCGTAGGCAGGGTGGCCCTGGACTAAACAGGTGGGGGTTGACCTTGGCCTTCACCACCCAGGAAACTCCAGAGCCAGCACACCCAGTGGACAGCTACAGACCATGTTGGAGCTACACCACTCTGCCTGATGCTCCACAGAGGGTGGAGGTTGGTGGTAAGTGGTCACAGCCAATCCTTGCAGCTGACTGGCCTGGGTAAATCCCCCCTGTTAATCTGCCAACAGCAGCCAAGACTCAACTACAAGAGGAGGGTGTACTTGGCCCACACAAAGGACATACCTCAAGTACTCAGTTTAGGTGAAAGGGGAGGCTGTGCCACTGAATCCTACAGGACACCTTCTTTATTAGGCCACACTACCGAGACATGGAGTCAAAGCAGCTCTACCTAATACATACAAACAAACACAGGGAGGCTGCCAAAATGAGGAGGCAGAAAAACATGAAAACAGATTAAAATTCTAGAAAAAAGAGCTAAACAAAATGGAGGTAAGCAATCTGTCAGATGTAGAGTTCAAAACACTGGATATAAGGATGTTCAAGGAACTTTGTGAGGACCTCAGCAGCATAAAAAAGATCCAGTCAGAAATGAAGGATACACTAATTGAAATAAAGAACAATTTACAGAGGAACAACAGTAGAGTGGATGAAGCCAAGAATCAAACCATGATTTGGAACATAAGGAAGCAGAAAACAACCAATCACAACAAGAAGAAAAAAGAAACCAGAAATAATGAAGAAAGTATAAGCAGCCTCTGGGACAACTTCAAGAGATCCAACATTTGCATAGTAGGGGTGTCAGAAGGAGAAGAGAAAGAGCAAGAAATTGGAAATCTATTTGAAAAAATAATGAAAGAAAACTTCCCTAATTTGGTGAAGAAAATAGACATGCAAGTTCAGGAAGCACAGAGAGTCCCAAACAAGTTGGACCCAAAGAGACCCAAGACTTATATTCCTAGACACATCATAATTAAAATGCCAAAGGGTAAAGATAAAGAGAGAATCTTAAAAACAGCAAGAGAAAATAAGTTAGTTACCTATAGGGGAGTTCCCATAAGATTGTCAGCTGATTTCTCAAAAGAAACCTTGCAGGATAAAAGGGATGACAAGAAATATTCAAAGTCATGAAAAGCAGGGATCTGTAGCCAAGATTGCTCTACACAGCAAAACTACCATTTAGAATTGAAGGGCAGATAAAGAGCTTCCCAAACAAGAAAACACTAAAGAAGTTCATCATCACCAAATCATTATTACATGACATGTTAAAGGGACTTATTTTAAAAAAAGATAAGAACTATGAACAATAAAATGACAAAAAATACAAAATCTTTCAACAATTGAATCTAAACAAACTAAGCCAGCAAGAACAGAGACAGAATCATGGATACAAACAGTGGTTTGATGGTTGCCAGATGGGAGGCGGGTATGGCAGAATGAGTGGAGAAGTGAGGGGATTAAGAAGTACAAACTGGTAATTACAGAACAGCCAAGGGAATGTAAAGTACAGTATAGGAAATGGAGTGGCCAAAGAACTTACATGCATGCCCTATGGACATTATCAATGGTGTGGGGATTGCCTGAGGGAGTGGGAGATGCTGGGTAGGAGAGGGGCAAAGAGGGAAAAATCAGGACAACTGTAATAGCATAATCAATAAAATATAATTTTTTAAAAACTGATCATGCAACTTTTTCTGTGGGTACATGGCTAATATGTTCCATACCAGGGACTTTCTGGAAATTTGGGAGTGTCTAAAAATCTAGGATGTTTTGATTTAAATGGAAAAATTTTAGGCTTTATTTTTCTGTTTCTTAGGTTTCCTTCTTGTTCAGTGATCGGGGGATTCCAGATGGATACAGGCACATGAATGGATATGGATCGCATACCTTCAAGCTGGTTAACATGAATAGGGAGGCAGTTTATTGCAAATTCCACTATAAGGTACATGTTGCGTTTGGGGCAAGGAATGAAAGGCTCCCACCACCCCCATCTCCTTACTTCTCCCGAGGATTGGGCAGAGATCAAAAAGACCAAGGCCTCTCCAACCTTTCCCTCATTCCACCCCCAAGGATGAGAAGTGTCGATCTTTTTGATTAGTACCATGTTTATTTTGGTATCTACCACCTGTTCACCATGCCCAAATAGAAGAACTATGTGTGATCTGTTTCTGGTCTCTTCTTTTCATGTGGCCAGAGGGTAAAACCATAAAGCTGTTCATAGTCAAGCTTTCTTCTCTTCCGGACCCTCGGAACTCTGCCATACATATTTGGGAGAATGTTCCTTTTGTGCCAGCTTTCTGGTTTAATGTTTCTGGTGCTGGCAGGTGTGCATTGAAATTTTTTCTCTGGAGAGAGAAGATTGAATTTTTGATTTGGTCTCAAATGTAAGGAGTAAATACAGGCCTCTAGGCTAGGCCAAAGGAGATTTCTACCTGGTTCAGCCTAGCTTTCTGGAGTTCTCTGCTGGAGTTTAGTTAAGTCTTAGCAAACAGTAAAGTATAGTGCTTTGCCTCTTAGCTTTTAGTCATTGTTCTGAACATAGATATCTTTTGGGGGGGACTTAGTCCCCTTATCAAGAGGGGACTAAGGGAGAATTGGGGTATTCTGTTGGTAATACCTATCTCACCATTCTCTCAAAATCTGATGCTATCTTTCCAAAAACAGTTCTTCTAACATTTAATTCATCCTTCCATTTTCTTAGCATTTATTGAGGGCATATTGTGAACAAAGAAAATAAATAAAATCAGTTACAAATGTCAAAAACAAAAATTCCATTTTTTAAAATTTATTTTTGTACAATCAGATCAAATCAGTTACATGTACAGACTTTTGGGGATGCTTTTATTAATTGAAGTATTTCCTTTTTAAAAGAGTTTTATTTATTTACTTTTAGAGTGAGGGGAAGGAAGGGAGAAAGGTAGAGAAACATCCACAGGTGAGAGAAACTTCGATTGGTTGCCTCTCCCACACCCCCAGGCCTGTGCCCTGACCAGGAATTGAACAGGTGACCTTTTGGTTTGCTGGATGATGCCCAACCCATGGAGCCACACCTCAGGACTTAAAGTGTCTTAAAAGGCTCTCTCTTAGTATGATCTTGGCATTTGTTAGAATAAGCAATAATCCAAGAGAACCTCCGGCTGCTTAAGAACTTATTTCCAAACGCTACTGCTAAAGTAAGGAGAGCCAGAAGTGGACTTACGACAATATGGACTCCTTCTTAGTGACATCACAGAGACCTGTTTCCCTGTCCCATCAGTATTTATCTGAACAGCTTATGCAGATATAGCAAGCAGAAGTGTCACCCCTCTTTATACTTATGACTTGGGTCTGTAATCTCTGGCACGGAGCACATTGGCTTGTCCTTGGCCCACTGGCTTGTGATCACCCAGAGGAGCAGTGGTACAGCCGAACTAAATGGTTGTATCTGCGATGGCTAGCTTGGTTGGTGGCTTTGCCAGTTAGGCCAGTCTGAACTCGGATCTTCCTTCATCTGGATATCTGTGACTTGGCATGTAACAGAAAGTGCTCTGAGCTCCAGTTTGGTCTATGTAATTGGGATAATCATGCCAGCTGTTCAGGGTCCTGGAAAGATTGGATTGCTTCTGGGTCTGTTCAGCAGGGGGCCCTGAGATTGCCTGAACTCTACATAGATTCATCAGTCTGGATTATTCTGACCTAAGAGTATTCTTTTCTAAGCCCAAGGGATTTTATTAAAATCAGAAAGGTATTGCAATATTGTTGTATAATTTAATGTATGAGCTCTCTGGCTGATCTGCAGATGGGGACCTCCATTTTTCAGTCCCGGCTTTGTTTCTGGTCTCATAGTAAGAAGGGTTCAAATCGTGCTGCTGGCTAGAGTGAGGGAATTTCTGTGGTTGCAGTGGACCAGCCTTCAGAGTTAACTTTTGATGAGGATGTCTTTCTATGGAGCTTGGCTTGATGGGGATCTTGTAAAATAAGATACAGGTGGGAAATTTATTGAAGATCAGTATGGATAACAGGAGCACTTTTGAAAGTGACTTGACTTCTTTGGGTCTTACTAGCTTGTTTGGAAAGTCAGAATGCTAATTTTATCTGCTCACAGTCAGAGAACTCTTTCGGAGTGGCTGTGCCGAATGAGATTCTTTTGAGCTCTGTGAACTGGGGTTCTGTAATTTCTTTTTTAAAAAAAGAAAGAGTATGGAGGTGGAGGACCACTAGCTAAGCACAATCTCAGTAACTGATTTGAACTATTGTAAAACAAAATTTAAAAATTGCTTCACACAGGAAAGTTCTTTAATTGTATTATTTGCTCATTTGAAAAATGTATTTTAATTTTTTTCTGATTTGGAAAGTAACATGAGTATAAAAATTCAAATAATAAACACTGGAAAACAGTTTTGAAGTTCCTCAAGAAATTAAATATAAAGTTACCATATGATCCAGCAGTTCCATTTTGAGATAAATATATGAAAAAAATCCACTGAATTGGACACTTTAAAATGGTTGCAATGATAAATTTTTTGCCGAAAAAATTTTTGGCTTGTCTAAAGACATCAATACAGCATTCTTTATATGGGGGAAAGATTGAAAATAAACTATATGTCAACAATTTTAGAAATTCAAATAATGTAGAATGCAAAAAGGGAAAGATAGGACTAATATTAAATATGAATTGTATAGCTGGATTCCCTAGACATTTAAAAGAGTGTGGATAATTAAGTAGAATTTCTTGTTGACAAATTCATATTTGTGTCAGACCAAAGAGTGGGATTATTGCTAGATGGGAAGTCCAGCCTCGGAGCAGTGTCGCTCACCGTCCTGCCATGAATCACTGAGTGGAGCTCGCTCATTGTGCCTGTGGATTTCAGCGTGAGCTGTTTTCTTTCATTCTGCAGACTGACCAGGGCATCAAAAACCTTTCGGTGGAAGATGCAGGAAGACTGTCCCAGGTGGATCCTGACTATGGCCTCCGGGATCTCTTTAATGCCATTGCCACGGGCAACTATCCCTCCTGGACTTTTTACATCCAGGTCATGACGTTCAGTCAGGTGGAAACTTTTCCATTTAATCCATTTGATGTTACCAAGGTAAGTCTGCCAACAACCAAGTTATTTTCTTGTTTAAAGTGTCTTTGTACCTAATTTTAACAAGTTTCCAGTCCCACATTCACTGTGGCTGGGAAGTCGTGTACACAATGCGGTGGGACCACATGCCAGCCTCCTGGCCTGTGAATGAGCACTCACCAGTGCCTCACTTCCAGGGCCTGGCTGAGAAGTTCCCTGAGCTCACCCAGGGTGGCCTGATACATTGTCACTAGCAGGGAACAGTTTTGAAAGGCTGATGTACTTTTGCCCAGGGAAAGTGTCAGTGTTTACTGTTGACTATTGTGAAAGATTTAACCAATGCACTTACCTTAAATTCTTATCATTTTATTGAATTAAACATTATTATTTTTACCTATTATGATTATGTTTGCAAGCTGGAATTTTTCTGTGGGCACTTGATTTTTCCTGCAATTGGCTGTCTGGTAATTATGCGTATCACATTATTTTTAGGTTTGGCCTCACAAGGACTACCCTCTTATCCCAGTTGGTAAACTGGTCTTAAATCGGAATCCAGTGAATTACTTTGCTGAGGTTGAACAGCTGGCCTTTGACCCAAGCAACATGCCGCCTGGCATCGAGCCCAGCCCCGACAAAATGCTTCAGGTAAACCTAGTGGACGGAGAGGCACTGAGGTGGGAGTACGCACAAATGTGCACGTGCACATGCTCCCGCACGCACTCACACACGCACTGTGCAATTTGTATGAGGCATGAACTAGCACTTAACCTTTAATTAAGCCGAGTCCTTAGTTTATGTGGGACTGACTAAGACACTTTGAGATGGGCATTGCAGCATAAGCCAGATTTCATAGTAGTCCCTCAATATGTTAAGACTGACATTTGGTCCCTTAATTGGAAAGAAGTTGTACTAGAACTGCCTCAGATATTTGTAAAGAAAGCATTCTTCCTTCGGACTGTAACTAACCAGAGGGAGTATTTTTAATTGATTGTAATACCTTGGTCAACATCGTTCCACTCATTTCCCCTTCCATGGGGATGCTTGAATGTTTCCATCAGTAAAAAGAGACCCAGGCTTGGTTTTTCACAAATTAAATTTCTGTTGTCAGTGATTACAGGCCATGTTTGTTTGTCTAGAACGTTCCAGGGCATTTGGTACTTTTTCTTCACTCTCTAGCATGTGCTTTGTGTGTACAAAGTGAAAATTCTTCTTTGGACTAGACGTCAGCAGGAAACTTATTGGTTTAATAGTTGTTGAGAATCAATGGTTTTTGTTTTTGGACCATGGTCACGAAACAAAAGTTAAAGATTGTAACACGGGGTCAGACCGCAGTAACCGGTGCTTCGGGCGTGAGCATGTGACTCCAGGTCAGGTGTCACTCCTTGGAGGCAAACGAAGGGTCCCCTGTTTCCTTTAATAATAACTGTTTTTGCTTTGACAAGTGGGAACATCTGAGGCATTTATAGAAAATAAGTTTTTCATTAGTTTTTGTTATATTATTAACTCATATACATGGAATACCTATTTGTGTGTGTGATAGACTGTCCTGGCTGCGATAGCAGATACAAAAATGCAAGATGTCATGTAAGGCGGGATGCTGTGCTGAGTCAGGGAATCTTGTCTGACAGGAGGTGATGACAAAGATTCGAGAATGAGGTAGCACTGGAGGTGGCTTTTGGGTGAGGCCTAGATTCAAGCTGATGGTGGGGTATGGCCCTGCTGTGTCTGTTTCCCAACCTTGGCTCTCCATCTGTGGGCGGGGTAGGTTTGCTCTGCAAGCACCAGGTGGTGCACAAGCAGAAGTAAATGACAGAAGCTACCTCCAGGAGCTGTGAGGCTTAGTAGCACCTTTTGTCCTGTTGGTAAAGTTAGAGCACAGCTTAGTCTATTTTGAGCTAAAGGAGGCACTCGGCTTCCAAACTGTTCATGGACCTCAGCCATGGCTGCATGGCCAGTCTTCTAAATGTTACCCTCGACTCTCCAAAAGGATTGTGGGAGGTAGAGTCACTCAGCCACGAGCAAGTTACTGGCCGGGCAGTGAGACTGGATTGAGCATCCATTGGTATGAGTGATTTGGTACAAAATAATTTCGTACATTGCTCTTTTCAACTTGATTTTTATTTTGGCTCACAGAGTTAGGAATATAATAATACTCTTTCATATTCAAAGTCAGTGATGAAGTCAGTGAAAGGACTGCTCACAGAGTACAGCTTTGAATAATGAGAATATTTAAATAGTTGGATACTATGCAGAGTTAATCAAAGCTTTTTATTTCAACACTACTAACTGGAAAAACTTTTAAAATGCTTACCATGCTGCCTTAGTAAATAACTGAATTTAATCTTTGATTCAGGACCTGTGGCATTGGAGGGCCATCATTGTGAACCACGGCTTTCTTTGTGTGGTACTTTGTTCATAACTAGAAAGTCAAAAGTGTGCCTGACACAAATTAAAATGCAACATGAGAGTGGCTTTTTGTATAATTTACTGCCCAGTTGGTTTTGTAGAAATGTGCTTCTTTCGTTAATGTGCACGATGTCTGTTTCATGTACGACTGCAGGGCCGCCTTTTTTCCTACCCTGACACTCACCGCCACCGCCTGGGACCCAACTACCTTCAAATACCTGTAAACTGTCCCTTCCGTGCTCGAGTGGCCAACTACCAGCGTGATGGCCCCATGTGCATTCTCGACAACCAGGGTAAGCCCACGACACTCGGCTCCCGCAGCGAGCGCAGAGGGCACAGCCGAGTGGAGGCTGGGGCAGCAGGCTGGTGTTTGCAGTCTGGCCCTGGGGGACCTCCTGCTCTGTCCGGGAAGGCGCTTCTGCCAACCCATGACTTCTTCCCAGCAGTGCAGGTTTCAGCTGTCCAAGGACTCTCCATACTATTATCTAAATATTTCATTTGTTTTATTGAGAGTTCCACCTCCAATTTTCCTTGTTATCCATCCTATCATGAAAGACAGGGAGAAAGAACTTTCACACTGATTATAAGTAGAGTAGCATCTAATGTAGGAATTAAGTTTTAAAGACTCTTCACAAGGGGGCACTTCCTTAAATTACCAGGGTTTAGAATCATGGGAGTCCAAAAGTCAAGAGTTCATGGTCCTCTGTGTCTTTTCCAGGCCCGTGGAGGAGCTAGTCTAGCTGGATTTTGAGGGGGTGGGGTAGGTTAGAAATAGAGGATATGGAGCAAATCCAGGGATTCTCCTGTACCGTTTTTTGTTAAGTGAATATAATTGAATTCATAGAAATCGACTGGTGAGATAAGACTCTACTGCATTTTGTTTCTTGGAGCCCATTTATCAAATTTGTGTTTTTTTCTTTTAACTAGATTTTTGGATGCCGTGTACAAATAGCTTCTATTTCTAATTATTGTTCTAATTAGAGAATGCTTAATTTATGGGTTTTTTTCCTTTAACTACATATTTGAGTGCATGTACTGACAGTTCTACTTCTAATTATTGTTCTAATTAGAGAATGCTTAATTTATGGGTTTTTTTCTTTTAACTACATATTTGAATGCATGTACTAATTATTGTTTTAATTAGAGATTGCTTAATTAATGTTTTTTCCTTTTAATATTCCACAGTTTAGTATAGATCTTAGTTTCCTTTTTTAGTTTTGTATTTAGGACACGTGTTTTAGTGACACGCTGCTTACATTGGTCCTCTCAGAAATTTTACTATTCAGGTGTATTTATAGCCCTAGATGTCTGTATTGAAGCAAAGTTAATTTTTCTATTATAAAAATAATACATGTGATTTAAAGGAAATTTGGAAACTATAAGGTACAAAGAGAAGGCAGAAGAAAAACCCATTTGTAGTCCTAATACCCAAAGGGCACAACTGTTAACATTTTGCTGTATTTCTCGCCAGTCTTTTCTGTGTATATTTTTTATACATTTAAGATTACTTTGTATATATAATTTTGGGCCGTGCATTTGATACCATTATCACTAAACCTTTTCCATGTGTTTAACAAGTTTACATGCTCACCAACCAATTATATTAGTTGGTCACTGTATTTCTGCTCTCTGGGATGATAGTGGTACAGAGTATGTTATTGCTCAAAGTAATTGATACTGTGTCTTCTGCATTTTTTTCTAAAGTGATTTTTTGTTCATTCATATTCCCTGGTCCTTTTGTCATTGAGGCTGGCTGTTATTGAGAGTTGTTCACTTGTGAAGAGTTAGAGAAGTTTCTGTATATTTTGGAACTTCATTAATAAATAATTGCTTCACGTTTGCCATTGTTTACCATTACAGTGGTACACATGTGGAAAATTGCTTGTGGGTGTATTTGATCTACTGCTTGCCTCTTTGTTTTAAAAGCAGAGCATTTGGGCTGTGCACGTGAAGTCCAATGAAAATGCTTAATTGTTCCCAACAATCCATGACTTGAAGACAGCTCCCACTTTGAATAAAGGCCAGAGCTTATTCGGAAATAGAATTTAAAAATTACTCAACTAAGCACATTTCAAAGAGCTACTACTTAATGGAGAAAACCACGTGGTGACTGGTTATTACAGCACTTTGCTCTTCATACAGATGTGGTTGACCTAGAATGTATTTCTTAAGCTAATGATTGGGCTCCATAATAGTATGCTGTCCTCTCTCTTCCTACATGCCCTTGGTACCTCAATTAATGTGATTAGCAGGCAGCCCCTGTTTGTCCCGTCTGCATAATCTGTGCAGGCAGTGTGCTGGGTAAAATTCCAACCCCAGACTGGTTTGTTCAAACCACTTAGTTTCTAGGCCACTCCTTTTAGGCCCTGTGCATTCAGATAGTTAAAGCTTCTGCTCATATCAGCCGGAGAAGAGTATAGTTGGGAAAATAAATATGCCAAAATAGAAAAAAAAAAAAAAGACTTCATTCTTTTTTCCAGAACTCATACCAAATGTTTTGATTGTATTTTTCACTTTAATTCCAAATAAATGAGTGCTGACATATTAGCAGTATCAAAGTTTTAAAAATCCCTTTTTTTAATTTATCTGTGGAAGAAAGTAAAAGTGCAGCTAAAATTGAATAAAGTCATAATCAGTAAAGGAGAGATACTAGCCTTTAACAAAAAGCAAAGTGCGTAGTGGGAATGTAGTGGGTGCTAGAAGGGAAGAAAGTCTAAGAACCCAGAGTTCTAATCCTGGATCCACCACGAATTACCTTATGACTTCACAGGAGTTAAGATCTCAGGGCTCAGCCACTGAAGGAGCAGAGCTAGAACTTTGAGTTGCTCCCAAGAATTCTGTGATTCTGTGTTTGAATTGAGCCTAAACCTACATGAAATCCTAAAATTTGAAATGTGTCTTTGGGTCTCATTTTCTATGGGGGTCAAATCAAACCTGCATAAATGTATTTGTACTGGCAAGCATCAGATTTCACAAATTAGATCCTTTGAAGTGTTCAAGGGGGATTTGAGATCTCTTCATTAGGACTCAGAGTGAGACCGCATGCGAGCATTTGGAAGATGGCAGTGTTCTCTAAGAAGCTGAGTGTTGCCTATAGGTAAATATGGTACATTAAAAATAGTGCGTATAACATGTATATTGTGAGTATATGTGCATGTGTTTGTAGACTTCCTTTTTCTAATCTCCCTAAATGAATCCGTGTGGCTTACCCTTGCAGGTGGTGCTCCCAATTACTACCCGAACAGTTTCAGCGCTCCAGAGCACCAGTTGACCTATGCCCTGGAGCACAGCACCACGTGCTCCGGGGACGTGGGGCGCTTCAACAGTGCTGAGGAGGACAACGTCACTCAGGTACCAACCTCTTTGTCTGCCGCGGGAGTCACTTAATTGTTCTGCTTCTCTATGCTGATTCCCCCCCTCCAAGTCTCTGGTACGTCTTAGGTTGAATTCAGGGAAGACACCTCTAGTCAGAAATCAGTCCCTTTTATCAGATGGGATTGATAAGTTATATTACTCTGCTCTTTCAGTTCAAGGTATGACACATTTCAGCTCCTCTAAATTTTATTGAGGTGATGAGGTGGGGCCCATTGGGGAAGAAATGATTTCATGGAAATCTAAGAAATGGGCAAGTAAAGCTTCAGTGCAGCCAAATCTAAGAATCTGGGCAGGACTGACAGATTTAAACGACTACAGTTGGATTCAAAATAGGTGTAGGAGCCTCCATAGCAATAGTGTAGGTGTTTCCACCGTGAGGCTTACCATTCACACAACCCCACTACTCCATCTGCCTGTTCCTGCTTTCCAGTACTTTCCTCCTCTCTGCCCTGGAGCTTCTATTTTAACATGGCTGTGACTTTGCTGTGGCCGTGACCTAACTCTTCTTTATGGCTTCTTTCTCTACATAGTAGCTGTTTTTGGACCTCTTTTACTTCTCTCATTACTTCTGTATCAGATTCTGGAGAGAGGGTATCAGATTGACCTGACTAATCCCTTCATTCTAGGTCACCTCACTGGCCTTTGGCCAGTTTATAGTTAACTGCCTTGGGTCATGTCCCGCCCTCTTTCCAATAACCTGTGGCTGCCTCAGGGCTGTTCTTTCAGCAGATGCAGTGAAAGAGGCCCTTTGACCTTGGAGGGCAGCCACCTCCTTAAAGTGTTCAGTGCAACTTACACCACACACAGAAAAGAATGGAGTTACAAATTGTAGCTTTCTGATAGGTCCGCTTGGGTGGTTGGTGTTAAACTTAGTATTTAAACAAGAATAGGGAAGAAAGCAGGGGACTTCTGGCCAAGATGGAGGCGTAGCTGGACATGCTGTGCCTCCTCTCACAACCAAGATTAAGGACAACAAAAATATAGAACCAAAAAAAAAAAAAAAAAGAAAACCCAACCAGGACAGAGAGAAAATTGAATTGTGTGGGAGTTTGACAACAATGATTCACCCAGACCGGTAAGAGGGGCGGAGTCGGATCTTGGCAGGATAAGCTGGTGGTCCTGGGCACGCAGTCACTCCAGGCACACAGGTGGTGGCGTTGTGGAACACGAGAGGTCAGGCGGGAGGCTGACCGAGGACACACATTCGTGCACAGATAAACCAGGGGAAAATGGGCAGCAAGACAGACTGCGAGACATGGGGCCCCAGTGCCAGGAAGTGAAGCCTAAAAGCACCCATTGAAAATACTTGTAGGGGCTGAGGTGCCGGGAGGGAGTTCCAGCCTCACAGGAGAGTTCGTTGGGGAGACCCACAGGGTCCTGGAGCGTGCGCAGGCCCACCCACACGGAAATCAGCACCAGAAGGGCCCAATTTGATAGGGGAAAGAGGCTGAAGGGACTGGAATCCGCAAAACAGCGTGGAGCAAGCGCCATTGTTCCCTCTCGGACCCTGCCCCCACATCCAGCATCACAACCCAGCGACTGGGCTGCCCC